>ML302013.1:0-102130 GCA_005239505.1 Nicotiana paniculata | reverse complement strand
CTTTCTTTTCCTTTTATTTTCCGGTGCTTCCTCAACAATGTTAGCTCCCATTATTGTCGAGTTTCCACGTGACGTCTTCTTAGCATTTTTGTTGTCTTCTTCTATCCTTAGACGAACAATTAGATCCTCAAGTGCCATCTCTTTGCGCTTGTGCTTCAAGTAGTTCTTAAAGTCCTTCCATAAAGGAGGTAACTTTTCAATGAAGGCAGCAACTTGAAACGCCTCATTTACAATCATACCTTCAATAATAAATTTATAATTAATAACACTATCAATATTATTAATANTTTCCATGACACTATAAACATTATACAAGCCATCCTCCAAACAACTTAAGATGTAGTTTCTGCATAGGAAATCATAGTGTTTCCATGCTTCAATTACCACAAATCGTTCAGCCTCAGGAGTATCTTCTCCCACAACTGGAACATCTTCCTTGATGAGTTGTTGCAGGCTTAGTGTAGTTAGATAGAATAGCATTTTCATCTGCCAACGTTTGAAGTCTGTACCGGAAAATTTTCCGGATTTTTCTGCCGGTGCCATCGTATGTGCTGGTCTTGACGAAGCAGCAGCACTCGATGAAGCACCCGTTCCAGCAGCATTTCCATTATTTTGGTTTTCATTCGTCATGTTTCTGTAGAGTTGGAAACAAACAGAACTTCGTTAAATCAGTGAAGTTTTGATATCTTTAAACTGAATACCAAACCAAACATACAACACGTAACAATGGTAAAGTTTTTATATACTTCAAACCCGTAAGTTTATTATTCCGGTAAAGTTTTGATATACTTTAAACCGGACATAATAGTTATTGGAGTAGAAAGCACAAAGGCGTTAGTCTCCAAAGCAGTATACAAAATAAAGATAATAGTTCAATATAAATTTCAACACAGAAACGTTAAATAAAATTCCTAAAGCTTGTTGTCGATGCTGTGTTAAAATAAACTGTTAGAAGAAACAGAAAATCAGTAGATGATATGAAATATTCCGAGTCCACAATTTCCTTGTGCATCCTTAAGGAATTTTAACCCCCTCACAAGTTGCCAAGGTTATGGATTAAATCCTCCCAGGATGAAACGAAATAAACCTTCCTGCAACAGTGGCAATACTAGTTGCAGGATACCAACGAACTCAATGAACGGAGCAAAATCACACTTACGATTTTGAGAGAGAGACTGCGAATAGAATGCAGTATATTTTCAGAAGGAAATTTTGGATTTTAGGCAGTGTAATGTGGAGAGGTGTCTGTTCAGAAGGGAAAGGCAGCATTTGGATTCAGTCAATTCCATTAATGAACTGACTGGCATTTAATTAATTCTTAACTAATTAATTAAATAAATTTTGTCCAAAAATAATCTTATCGATCATTTGACAAATCCAAATCCAAAGCCGAGCCGAGCGACGACGACGGCGCGAGGGTTCATTCTCTTCAACTGCTTTTAAGAGTTCTAAGAAGTGATTCTATATTTATACACACAAGTGTAGTTGTCTTTCACCAATGTGGTACAAAGTTCATGACAAAGCTCACTTGATTCAAATTTTTATTTCCCACCATTTTCCAATTCACACTCCTCGTCTTTAAAGCCCAATGGCTTTAAAGTCCAACATCCATTTGACTGGACACGGAGTTTAAGAAAAGATAAAAGACTTTTGAATTTGTTGTGTAAAATAAGACACATATATTTTATGTGACTATAAATCATTGCATAAAGATAAATTATTTCTAAATAGAAAAAGAAATTATTTCTTTTGCGTGAACTAAAAAGAAAATAGGTTCACATAAAATGAAATGATAGCATAAATACCAGGTATAAATTATTTTGTACCTTTCAAAAACAGAAAGTAAGACTACCACATACCGAAAGCAGAAAAGTATGAAAGAGAAAGCGTAACTAGAGTTTTAAAAAAGAAAAAGGAAAAGATCACTAACCAAACTTTACAAGTAAAATATGCAAGGGCTTTGACCCTCGTCTTTAACTTCAAACTTCAAAATTACTCTTCATTCTTGAACTGATGAGCATATAGATACGGGTTTAATTTACAGCATAAAAATAATTACACTATCAGATCATGTTAAAAAGTAAATAAAGGTAACTACTCATATAGAAAAAGAAGGTGTAATTCATAATCAGTAAAACTAAGTAAGATAATAAGACAAGCAATTGTCTACAACATGTTACATTGCAATATCGATCTGTTCATTTATATTGTCAATAGATATATGATAAATCCATAGCATATTCAACAAATGCTTTTGCTACAGAAAGGTTGCATATACTACAAAGTAGTGTGAGAACTACAAATGATTACTTTGTAACAATCATCAAGCTAAAAGAGGAAACCATCTTTCACGAAAATCAGACTGATAAGAAATCATGAAAAGAAGAAGCACAAGGAGCAAGCCTACTCCCCAAGGAGTTCCACCAGCTCTATGAAATGATTCTTGATCAGGCAACGGAATAAAGAACAAATTAGATTTCTCCAAACTTGAAAGCAGATGCACAACTAGCAGCAACAACAAAGGAGATATCATGAGAACAAGCTTCATCTGATCCATAATTCCTTCAAAAATAGACTCATAGTTTATGTACCATGTAATACTTACAAAGGAGAAGAGAACAAGAAAGAAAAAACACAAGTGTATTGAAGGAGGTTGTGAAGAGTAATTATCAGCCATTTTTTCTAAAAATTTGCTTGGATGACTTGTTAGGTTCTTGAAGAAGAAGAAGAAGATTATGGCTTTTATATAGAGTTGATATTTTAGGGTTTAGTGATTTCTTTTTTTAAATATAAAAATTGATGTATGACTTACTAATGAAGAATAGCTAGAGTTGAAGAAAGAGAAAATGACACTTTTCAAATTAGCTTTTGGATGCATTGTAGGATTCTTTCTTTTTTGACGATCCACAAATATGCATGCAATTGGCCGGATATGGTTAACGTCTTTATTAAATTGGCGGACAATGAAATTGGCTGACACATGTCACCGGCCAGGGCCAGAACCTGAAGTGGACCTCTTATGTTTTATGAGAAAAGTTTTAAAACCATGAATCTCATGTCATGACAAAATATTAATGAATAAAAAAATTAACATAGTATTTTTATAGGTTAAAATTTACTGATAATATATAAAAAAATCGTTAAATATAACTTAAATTCATTTTTTTTTTACCACAGGAGTATAACTTAATGTGAAATTACACCTGTAGTTTGCTTAAGCTGACTTTAATGCACCCCTTATATTTTGGAAAATCATTATACAACCCTCCCTTCTGATTTATTTATAGGATAATGGTATTTTTGTTGTAATGAATTGATTTATTTGAGATTTCTGGACCATAATATGTAGTGCTTTTTGTATGTAAAGCCTATTTTTATAGTCAAATAAAAGCAATATCTCTATCTTAATATGATGCTTTAATTTTTTTTTCATTGATATTTTCGAATAAAAAGTGAAATGGTAAAATAAGACTTTTTTGGTATACACTTTACTATTTTTTGGTAAAATAAGACTTTTTTAGTACACTTTTTTGGTAAAATATCTCTATCAGATGATTGTAATTTTGACTTAAAGAAGAAACCTCGAAAATATCACAAAGTAAAGAGATTATGACTTACCGTCACGATCGAGGACTCATCTAATCGTGATAACACCTAATCCGATTCGCTAAGTAAGTAAGATAACAGTCAATACAACTCTAATGAAATGACAAGAAATCAATAAATGAAATAACTGGAATTTCATACAATAACCCAAGGATTGGTAGTACAAGTCATGAGCTACTAAAACTTAGATTTACAAGTTGGTACGAAAATAAATACAAAACATGTTTGAAATATACATAAAAAAGATTCGATTCTAAAACTACCAAGGACAAGTGGTAGCTATATATTCAGAAAGCAGGAACATCTTTATTGTCAGTCTCGTTATCCACAACATCTCAACTCCAAGATCTGCACAGAAGGTGCATAAGTGTATTATAAGTACAACCGACCCATGTACTTAGCAAGTATCATAACTAACATCGACCAGGTAATAGAAGAAAGAATTATAAATGATACTCGTCAATCACCTGTACAAGTTCATAAATTCCAACAAGTGTAGAATAAAAATATGATCAGATCATGAAATCACAGATAAAACCACCTTGGTGCTCACAAATTTCTTAACGTATTCTGCTTAGTCAAGACTCCAGCATATAAAGAAGTCGTGCAAATAAATCGGGTAAACAACCAATAAAATTGCAAGTAAAGATGAAATGCAACTACCAAATAACAATCTGTTGCGACACACAATCCGATCCAAATAGAAATCACATCACGACTCTCAGGCCCATATTAGAATCTCAGTAACCGAACCAAACCAATAACCAACTCTCCCAGAGCTCACATCAATCAGAAACCCACTGGTTTCTCAGAATCCGCGTGTACACCATTAAGAAGGCACACGAGAGGCGACCTTAGCGGTATAGCCACGTGCAATATGTTAGGCGTGGTCATGTGCTCAATAGCATCATTCGTCTGGCGTGGTCACATGCTTAAGGATTCGTCTGGCGTGGTCACATGCTCAATAACATAATCCTCCCAACATGGTCACAGGCACAATAATATAATTTGCGACCTGGTCACATGATCAACACAATCCTCCCAACATGGTCACAGTCACAATATCACAATCCACTTGGTGTGATCACATGTACAATATCACAACTCGCCCGACGTGGTCACATGCACAGTATCACAATCCGTCCGGCGTGGTCACAGGCACAATATCACAATCCGCCCAACATAGTCATAGGTTACCAGTCCAATCAATATCACACATAAAGCAGATATGCAAGAATACATGCACATGTTCAAAGAATATCTAATTTCATACTCCTGGACTGGTATAAGTGGCATGCCAAAGTGTACACATGTGCATGTGTGATATCATAACTCAAATTAGGTAAATATATCACAAAATATCAATAATATCTGGTTTAATCAGGATATTAACCTCCGTGTAACCTCAAACATGGCTCAAATAGCTCACAAGAGGGTTACAAATAAGAGAAACTTCACAGGATGAAGCTTAACAATCAACTCAAGGCATATCATAGCCTAAACGTTACCCTGAGCATGGTTAATACCCCGATGCATGCACATGGGTTTAGCCCCACACATGTGCGCCACCCATAACACGTAGCTATCATAAATAACTCAGAAAACTAGTGTCTCAATCAGGTTTAGGCGAGATACTTACTTCAACCAAGCCAAAAAATACTGTAGAAGTACCATCACGCACGAATCGACCTTCGAACGGCTCGAAACTAGCCAAAAGTAACTAAAAAATATGAAATAGTGGCACAGAAAACAAACCCAAACTTTAAAGGTTGAATCTTTAATCAAATACTCAAAGTCAACAAAAAATATCAAATCGGGTCCCGCACTGTGGAACCCGACAAAACTCATAATTTCTGACAACCCATTCGAATATGAGTTCAACCATGCAAATTTCATCCAATTCCGACTCCCAATTGATGTTAAAAACTCAATTATTCACTTTAGAAAAGTTTATACAAAAATACCCAATTCCTCTTTTAAATTCATCAATAAAATGCCAAAATCAACGATGGAATGATGTAAAATAAATAAATTTGACGAAAAAAATACTTACCCCAATTCAAATCGTGAAAATCCCCTCCAAAATCTTCCAAATCCTAGTTCTATAATAAAAATATGATTTTAACTCAAAGTATGAAATAGAGTACTTATATGCACTGCCTAGTGGTACCTTACGTGGGCACGGTTGTACCCTCGCGATCACGATGCTCAAAATATATTGCCATAAATTACACTTCACATTCATGACACTTATCCTGCGAACATGGTGAACAATGATGCCATAACTACACGAACACGTCACCACCCACGCAAACACGTCGCCTCCCACGCGGACGCGATGATCGAAAACCCCAACTCCCTCACTGAAACGCAATTGTAACATACTTGCGCGAACACGAAGAAAAAATCTCTCTAGCCCAGCATAGAACCTTCGCGAACGCGGTTCCTCACCCGCGAACGTGAAGAACAAATGTCAATTGCCCCTAAATTCCTCTATGGAATCGCGAGCCTAGATCCACGATCGCAATGCTCTGCAGAAACACCAGTAATCAACAACTCCCAAAATACATAGGAATGGCTCGAAACTACCCCAGAACTTGCCCGAGCCCCTCGGGACCCCATCCGAACATACTAACAAGTCCCAAAGTTGTCGACCGTTCAAATTGCCAATTTTAACCAAGTAAAGCCAAAACCTTCTAAGAACATCCAGCGGAAAATCCGGGCATACACCCAAGTCCAAAATTAACATCCAGACCTAAAGAAACCATAAAAACTCCAATCCGAGTCAAACACATAAAAAGTCAGACTTGATAAACTCTTCCAACTTAAAGCTTCAAAGTGTTTAATCATTCTTCCAAATCAATCCTGAACCACTCGAAAGCCAAATTCGATGATACACGCAAGTCATAATACACCATATGAAGCTACTCATGACCTCAAACCACCGAACTGAATGAACATGTTTAAAACGACCGGTCGAGTCGTTACATTCTCTCCCCCTTAAACATATGTTCATCCTTGAATGTGCCAAGAGTCATAATAAAGCCATCAAATCACTGTATAGACTCACCATACATGTACCCATAGGTGATCCCACATCACCCCCATTCTATAAAATCCTGACAACACACCCCAACCAAAGACCCTTTCTTCAACCTTAGCCCATAAACCTTGGAACTCAATTTCTAACATCTAGAATTCATTACAACACTTGATTTTCACAACTATGCACTGTATAAGTCTGAAGAAGATGTATCAAGACATAACCATAACCCAAAATGTAATCACATGATATACCACGTAATGCAGATACTCATAGCAATAAGTTTCGACCACAATAGCTGCTCAATAACAAATCTGGTACCGATAAAAAACCTCATATCAAATAAAACGTTGTTCTTAACCTTCGTACACTCCCAATGATGAAATAAACACGTGGAAACTTGTAACTACTCATCATATAAACAAGTCGTTGAACTCTCTCGCTCGATAAGAACCATTGCCAAATTATAAGCTGATTTATGACATTATTCTCCCAAACTTACCTTAACCAACTATGATAGTAATAATTCCAGGTCCAAAATCTTATCTCATCCAGTACAAGATGCTCGACCGACATTCCACATCAATACTACCAAAGCCACATACCATCCAATCCGTGCACCAAACAAGCAACGACTCAAATGCACCTAATGATAAAAAGAGAAAAAAATGAGAGAACCATCTCGCAAGCTCAACCGATACCACCACGAAGCACTGTGCTATGAACCCATCGGACAAAGGAGAAGCAAAACACATGAAATAAGCACACAGGATCATATCCCAATCATAACTCCGTTACGATGCTTGACCCAATCCAAAAATCAGTCCACATGGAATACCTTGAGCCTTGATGCTCACAATCAACAACCATATGCATATCAACAACAAACACGCGAAGTGCGTGATCATAACCATGAAGAAATGGGTAACGCCACATATCACAAACAGAAAGACCATAACCCAAGCGCCATCAACCATTTAATACCACAAGAACCATCTCGCTCGAATTCCGCCACAAGGCCCAAACAGAATCGCATCATGTGTGTAAGTAGTCAACAGTCTCACAACTCTTCGTAGCATAGAAGAGTGACACATGGAACACGTTAGAACACGAATAAGGTCAACTTTATCCGATGACAGACCCCTCACCCATGGTTGTGCTGGGTAAACAAATCTGTCTCGATGTAAAATACACATCCTCGATAGGCCTACCAGTGGCCTCCAAATCAATTCCAATCCTCCCAAAATAGGTAGATAACCTCCGAAAAGTCCATAATATCCTATACATAACACATATGATCAGCTGTGAACCTCTCAAGAGACCTTCACCGTCCACAACTAAGGAACAATTTGCCTTTGAGAACCCTCTTAGTCTTCAAATCCTTAGAATACAATAATCTCTATGCCCGATCCCAACTCCACTACTCAAATGATCGACACATCCCTTAGACATAATCATCTCACGAGAAATACTTTCATAATTCTTCCGTGCCACATAGCAAAATCTGAACATCAACAGTCGATCAACCAGTCGATTACCGTAATACCAATCAAGCATCTACAAGTGAAAACATAGTGCGCCTTCTAAAATGTGCAGCCTTCACAAGTGATACCAGATATTGCACGCATTATTCTAAACATCCGAGTCTGCTCATGTTGTCTAGAATGCATGAACTTCTCTTCCAACGGAACCACAACCTTGTACATGCAATCTCAATCCCACATGTCGTTCCGTATCTATCATGCCACTAAATGAACACACGAGAATCCCATTATCAATTCTGAATCACAAGCATGATACACATTCCATCAGCTAGAAATCTTCCAATTGATCCATCCAGGAGAAACTCACAATCAATAATAAACTCCCCGTGCCTATAGAAATTATTTGTCCCAATTCGTGTCGAAATCATCGAGATCTCTTTGATACCCATTTACACATAACCAATCCAGCATAACTGAATTCCTCTAAATCAATCAAGTCTCACAGATCACCAAGCCCAAGAGTATTGCCATAAAACACCTATAGAGTCTCACCACCGAAGGAACTGATCACTTCTATAACTATGTTGATCTAAATCACTACTAAGCTAACTTGTATCTTCGAATTCCCACAAATTACCTTCAAGTTAACACTTCTTCTTGCCAGTATACTATGATCCTTAACCCCAAGCTCACTACAAGAGATCCTCTCATGAAACCACGTCGTCCTAAAGGCCTTAAGCCACTGTATTCCCTCTTAAGCACAAGAAGATACTGCAATCGAGATACCCACTCTGAAGAGACCTTCTTTGAATCTGAAGTTGTTTGATTAATTGCGCTGATACTGAAACATAGAATCCGTAATGATACAGAAACGCCGCAAATCCCGACATTATCCCGTGCAATTCTCAGATCATAGCCGTTTACAAATCCAAAAAATCCTCATATAACACATATGAATCTTGAAATCATTAGAACTTTCTTGAGAGTCACCCACTCAGCTCTAATCTCCAATGCATCGCCAATGCGAGCTGAACGATCTATGATCCATTATCACACAATCATCTAAAAATGTAACGTCAATTTTAAGAAATCGAGCGAATCCCTTCTCCTAGCACACTACATCCACCACAAATAGCAAGCTCAGATCACTCCAAGATTTCCATATATCCATAAAATGTAATACATCATGCATCTAGAAATTTCTTTACTCGGGCTATCCCTGAAATCAACCTATTCAAGTCACGACTAATCCTCAAATATGCCTCATAGAGAGACCAATATAACACATAACCATGCAATCTGATCATCGATAGCAGACTCCCCCACTTGGCTCGAAGACATTAAACATAACATCTGATAACCTACAATACCCTTACTCCATAATTGTCATAACCCCACACTAAAATTCAACGAAACCCTTCATATGCTCACATAGCAGTAGCCATAGAATACCTCAAATCTTCTTCTAAGAGCATCTACATCCCCGTAACAGTCGTGCAAACTTCCTCAAATGACCCGAACTCAAATTGTAGCACATACACATCCTAGTGGTAGAAGGAAAACTCTCCACGGAAAACATCATAAGGATCACACATTCGTAGACTACCTCGTAGGTAACAAACCACGTTTTCAGCCTCAAACTGGAACCTCTCTATAACCCCCATAATGGTCGTAACCACTATGCAATCACTAAATCCTCTTGGGTCTGAACTCGTCATCAAGACGTAAGAATCTACTTCGTTCCACAAATGTACATCTAAAAGATCCCTCAACATACTCATAACTCAAGACCGTACAACATATCAAAACAAAAATAAATCATCCATAATCCTTTCACATCCAGAGTAAAATTCTTCTCGTCATAACTAATCTATCTAAACACTTCCTGCAGTCATATCATACCCATCATATAACTATCTGACCACTCACATAGTCATCCATCCCACTCCCAGGGATACTACCGGACATATAAGTCCAAATGCACATACTCACACAACTGAAACAACTAAACCCAAGCTGCGGTCTAAACCCGACCTCAAGGCCTCCAGACTGACCTATCTCCACAACATAGAAAACACATCCCGCACCTCATCCATGAGATCACCAGCCGTTGGTGCACAGTTGATACCGAGTGCTCAACTTAACATACGAGTGAGTGGAAGGAATTCAAAGAGATACACTTCAAGCTGAATCAATGCCGCACTATAAGGAAGAAGGATGGGAAATTATTCTACAGGCCCTGTAACCTCTTGATATATGTATGGACGTCATCATACAAATCGACATGACTCTACTAGACACTTAATCATGATCCGTAGAACTTATGAACCTAGAGTTTTGATACCAACTTGTCACGACTCCAAAATCCATCTAGTCGTGATGGCACATAACATGACCCTCTAGGTAAACCAGATAATATTCAATACAACTCTAATGAAATGATAAGAAATAAAAAATGAAAAAACTGGAATTTCATGCAGTAACCCAAGGATTGATAATACAATTCATGAGCCAATAAGCGTTATATTTACAAGCTCGTATAAAAAAATATACAACACCTGTTAGAAATATACATGAACAAGATTCGATCATAAGACTACTAAGGGCAAGGGCTAGCTATATTCGGAAAGCAAGTACATCTTAATTGCCAGCTCCCGTCATCCACAACATCTCAGCTCTACGATCTGCACACAAGGTGCAAAAGTGTAGTCAGTACAACCGACCCATTGTATTCAGCAAGTATCATAACTGACCTCAGTGGTGTAATAAAAGCAAGAATTATAAATGATACTCGCCAATCACCTATACAAGTTCATAAATTCCAACAAGTACATAATAGAAATATGGTAAAATCATGAAATCACAGATAAAACCACATTGGTTGTCATATTTTTTTTAACGTATTCTGATCAGTCAACAATCCAGCATATAAAGAAGGTGTCAAATAAATCGGGTAAACAACCAAGAAAATTGCAAGTAAAGATGAATGAAACAACCAAATAATAATACGTTGTAGATCGCAACCCGATCTAAATAGAAATCCATCACGACTCTCGACCATACATCATAATCATAGTAACCGAACCAAAGAAATAACCAGCTCTTTCATAGCTCACATCAACCAAAAACCCGTCGGTTTCTCACAATCCGCGTGTACACCATCAAGAAGGCATATGAGAGGGTGACCCTAGGGGGATGACGTAGTCATGTGCAATCTCTTCGGCGTGGTCATATGCTCAATATCATAATCCACCCGGCATGGTCATATGCTCAATATTACGGATCCGCTCGACGTGATCACATGCTCAATAACACAATCCGCACGGTGTGGTCACAAGCACAATACTACAATCCGCCCGACGTGGTCATAGGTCAACACAATCCTCCCGGCGTGGTCAAATGCACAACATCGCAATTTGCCCAGCATGGTCACATGCACAATATTACAATCTGCCCGGCATGGCCACATGCATAGTATCATAATTTTTTCGGCGTGGTCACATGCACAATATCAAAAATCCGCCCGGCGTGATCACATGTACAATATCACAATCCGCCCTGCGTGCTCACATGCTACCAGTCCAATCCATATCACACATAGATCAGATATGCAAGAATACATATATATGATCAAAGAACATCAAATTTCATACTCCTGGACTGGTATAAATGACTTGCTAATGCATATGCATGTGCGAGTGTGATATCATAGATCAAATAAGTTAAATACATCACAAAACAACAACTATCAGGTTTAATTAGGATATTAACCTCTATGTAACCTCAAACATGGGTCAAATAGCTCACAACAATGTTATAGATAAGAGGAATATCACAACATGAAGCTCAACAATCAATTCAAGGCGTATAATAGCCTAAGCACTACCCCGAGCATAGTTAATACCCCGGTGCACACATGTGCTTAGCCCCACACATATGCGCAACCCATAGCACATAGCTATCACAAATAACTCATGCAACTAGTGCCTCAACCAAGTTTAGGTAAGATACTTACCTCAAGCAAGTCAAAATAATACTCTAGAAGCGCATCCCGCGCGAATCGACCTCTGAACTGCTCAAGACAAGCCAAAAGCAACTTAAAAACATCAAATAGTGCTATATAAAACAAACCCAAACGAAAATAGTTGAATTTTTAATCAAATACTCAAAGTCAACCAAAAGGTCAATTCGGGTCTCGCACCTCAGAACCCGATAAAACTCACAATTTTTGATAACCCATTCGAATAAATACCTATTTTATCCTATTCTGACTTCGAATCGATGTTCAAAACTCAATTATTCACTTTAGAAAAGTTTATACAAAAACCTCCAATTCCTCTTTAATATTCATCAATCAAATGCCAAAATCAACGATGGAATCATGTAAAATAAACAATTCCGAGTCAAAAAATACATACCCCAATCCAAATCGTGAAACTTCCCTATAAAATCGCCCAAATCCGAACTTTATAACTCAAAATGTGATAAAATAACTCAAAGTCCGAAATAGAGTACTTATATGCACTGCCCAGTGGTACCTTACGCGATCGCAGTTGTACCCTCGTGATCACGATGCTCAAAGTACACGTTCGCTAATTACACTTCATGTTCTCGACACTTATCATGCGAACCCGATGACCACTGATGCCATAACTATGCAAACACGTCGCTTCCCACGCAAACGCGATGACCAAAAGCGATCCAACTATGCGAACGCGAAGAACAAATCTCTCCAGCCCAACATACAAACTTCGCGAACTCGGTCCCTTGCCCGGGAATGCGAAGAACAAACGTCAACTGCCCCACAATTCCTGTACACGATGGCGAGCCTAGCTCCGCGATCGCGATGCTCTGCAGAAACACCAGCAATCAGCAACTCTCAAAACACATAGGAATGGCTCGGAACCACCTTGCAACTCACCCGAGCCTCTCGGGACCCTGTCCGAACATGCCAACAAGTCCCAAAATATAACGCGAACCTACTCAAGGCCTCATATTACACATAAAAATATCAAAACCACAAATCGTCAATCAAGATCAATCTCTTAAGTTCATAAGCTTCAAACTTCGAACCAAGCGTCTGATTCAAACCTAACTAATCCGGAATCTAACCAAACTTTGACACAAGTTTCAAATGACATAAAAACATATTCAAATTTTAGGAACAACAATCCAAACCCGATAACATGGAAGTCAACCCTTAGTCAAACCTACGAACTTTCCAACCCTTCAAATTGTCAACTTTCGCCAATTAGAACCAAAACCTTCTAGGAACATCCAAGGGAAAATCCGGGCATACACCCAAGTTCAATATTTCTATTCGGACCTAGTGGAAGCATAAAAACTCCGATCCGAGGTCAAATACACAAAAGTTAAACTTGGTCAACTCTTCCAACTTAAAGCTTCCTAGCTGAGATTCATTCTTCTAAATTAATCCCGAAACACTCGAAGCCAAAACCAACAATCCATGCAAGTCATAATACACCATATGAAGCTACTCAAGACCTCAAACTACCGAACTGAATACAAATGCTTAAAATGACCGGTCGGGTCGTTATGTAATTAGCTACTCTTCTTGTAATTTAGTTGAACATCAGGGGTAAGTTGCATCCAAGTCTTCGAGGTGGCTGTCCATTTGCGTGTTTTTCTTGTGTTTGATGCAGCTAAATTAATACACAGTACTCTCCTAGTTATTGTCACAATTTTTTCTTTAACAAATGGATATTTGACAAGAAATTTCGATGGAGCTATCAGTTAGATTAGATCTAGGTTGGTTTGTACTATTTTTATTGGGTATGAGTCCAAACCTGTCTACTCTGATAGATTTGTTAAGTATATCACAGAGTTTTTTTCAGCATAAACAATCCTGATTCCTGAGCTAACATTTAAATATAGTAGATTTACGTAAGGTACACCTAATTAATTGAACTATATGTCCTCTAACTATTTTAAGTCAACAAATGCTGAGTAGAAAGTGGGGTTCCACTACCCATTATTTGTTATTTAATAGATAGTACATATGTGTAGATCATGAGTAACATGGATTACCTTTTAAGCTGTAATCCATCTAGGATTTTGATGCTAATTTTGAAATAAATTGTTTAAGTAGGGTGATGTGGTGATAAATTTTGGCCTTTCGAGGATGGGGGTAGGCCTCTTCCCGTATAAGACCGAGTCTTGGATTCTGATACCTCCACCATATATGGTTTCATCTAGCCAGGACAAAAGCCAAGAGCCTAATTATTAGACATTGATAAGTTGAAACGAGGACGACCGAGAGTTGTGGTAAAATGTATATGATTCCTCCAGATTTAATCAGCTATTTTGAATTTGAGTTGTGTAAATAAAAAATTTCTTAATAGAAAATACTTTCCTCGTTAGTATATATCAGTCATCGAATAGACATCGAATGAGAAACAAAAAGTATAATCTGAAACTAGGATATAAGATAAGCATCATGTCTATATCCTATGAAGATCTGTTGGTTGTTACAAAAGGATTATTGAGTCTTGATAGAATGTTTTGTAGCCCGTTTAAAATAAAATATACAGGAAGTTAGGGATGCACCTAGTGGAGTCTTTTGTTCTTCGTATTATGAGCTCGTTTGACTTAGCTAATTTAGAGTAGCTCATAAGCATAAAGGTGCTGAAAAACACTTTTAAGTGCTGAAATTGATTTAAAAAATAAGCAGTTACGTATTTGGATAAAAATGCTGAAATTAATAATAAGCAGCTAAAACTGTTTGATTAAAAAGTGTTGATAAAATATTTTATGTTAAAATGACTTAAATGACGTTATAACAATTTACACTATTAAAAATATTATTTTCTTCACAATTTTAGATTCTACCTATTTATCATATTATTTTAATTATAGAATGAATAGAAAATATCTTTTTTTATAAATATAATTTATGTTATGATATATATACAATCATAAAGTAGAAGAGGTGGAGTGTAAATAAATAAAAGTTAAGAAAAAAACCTTAAATAATGCACACAAGTAGAGAAGAAATAAGCACTTAATATGTATTGCTTGTAATAAATAAGATTAAAATTTTCAACTATCATAAATATGTTGAGCAATTAGATCACGAATTGCCATCCAAATATTAATATCTTGATTTTCTACATTTTCTTCATTTCTAACGTTGACTTTTGTGGATCTTCTCACATCACGATCAACACGTGACACATATATCTCTTTCTCAGTTTCTTGGAACGCATTGTCCACCTTATATTTTTTTCTAATATAATTGTTAATCGTCGTTGTAGCCAATACAATATCTCTTTGAGTGTCAACATGATAAAAGGACATATCTCGCAAAATAGACCACCTTGCTTTCCATAACCCAAATGTTCGCTCTACAATAATTCTACAAGAAGAATGCAAATAATTGAACATTTCTTTATGTCCATTAGGTGCTCGCTATTGTCGTGTCGCACCTCGACGAAATTCTGCAAGGTGGTATCTCACATTATCCCCTTTATATAGAGCCATATATCCCTTTATGTATGAATATACTACATCAACAAGATAATATTTGTCCCCAAATGGATGTGAAAAATTCAGTTCGGGTATACGAAGTGTTTCACCAAATATACGACTATCATGAGCTGCTCATTCCGACCCAGCCCATGTAAATATAAAACACATATTAAAGTCGACAACAACAAGAATATTTTGAGTAGGATAACCTTTACACCCAAATATATGGTATCTCTTAAACTTGAGGCAATCTTGCTTTCACATGTGTGCCATCAAGTGGTCCAACAAAATCCTAAAAATATATACATGCATAAACTAATATAAGTTTACACTAAATAATTTTTTGAGTTATAATAATGTAATTATTAAGTATTTTACTTACTTTAAAGAAAGGGAGATATCATTGATTAGATGGCTTGTGATCTCCTGCACCATCATTATAACTTGGATGTGGTTGAATTATGTCTCTTGCAAGCTTACCTATGGCCTTTAGAACATTACGAAAATGCCTATGAATTGTTTCTCCTGAATGTTGAAAAATCTCTTGTATCGATCGATTTACGGCACCATGTGCACAAATTATCTAGAACATCCATAACTCCTCATATACAGACATCCCACACGTGGGTTTAAGACCATATTTATTAGTTAGATCTTTACTTAAATCAAGAAACACTAACTTTCTCAATCGAAAATTTTTATAACGCCGAGTCTCATTTCCATGTAATATCTCTTGGATAAATATATTCCCAGTGCGTTTAGACGTACAACATGGTTCCTTGCAAATGTATTTCTCATGATATATCAATATACTCTTACATGCTATTCGACATAGTGCCATCCATTCCTTATTTTCTTGAATTTTCTCTTCTTTATTTTCGTCGTTTAACAAGTCATTGTTCCAGCATTCCATTAAACTGAAATGAAACAAACATACAAACTGTTATAAATTAAAAAAAATGATAAATGCTAACTTCAAAGTTGATAATATAACCATCTATTAAAATAAAACACGTAACGTATAAACAAGAAATGATTAAACCACCATTATGTCTAAACAGGAAACAAAATATTAAGAAAATATAACCTTTTGCACATACTTTAAAGGCCAAATTAAAATGCCAAATGCTAACGTAATATGGGTGAGGCATCATCAACAACTTCTCAGATTGGATTAGATGGATTATTCGGCACGAAGGATCGTCGGTGGTTGTACTCCAACCAAGATTTCCTAATTTTATTAGTAGACAACTTCAAAAATGCATGTCGCATCTCTTTCCGTGTCAACAAGTTCACAGCACAATTAAAAATATCACTCTTTTCAAGTATACTAGGCATATTTTCTAAAATCTCCATGCACTTTTCAATGGTGCGTTCTGAAGATTTAGATATGCTTTTGTTAGACATGAACTCAATTAGGGAGCGTATCTCCTCTTTTAGCGATACTAAATTATTTTTTGTCTTGCGCTTTTTCACTTGACTGCTACTGCCACAACCATCTATTAACTTTCTCTTTCTAAATGATGACTCAGGAAACATAATTAAATCCATATTTTGTAAGTCACGACTGTCATCGCTTCTTTTATCCTTTCATTATTTTATGTTATTATCATAAACATCATTTGTTCCATCATCATCTTGATCTAACCCAACTCCCGACTCTTTTTCTTGATTTGCTGCACGTGCTCTCTCACTAGTGGCAATGATATCAATAAATAAAGCATCGTAACGAAATCATATCAGTGAAAGGTCTTTGTTCCTAAATTTTTTGTATTTAGAATTCTCCTGTTAAAGAAAATTTAAAATTACTCTAAGCAAACAAATGAAACTAACAATTACAAGAGTTATGAAATAATTATAGAAAAAGGTAAGCAATGTACCTTAATTTTTTGCTCCCACTAATCATCATTTGCAATAATTATTTTTCTTGTGTGATCCCATCCTAAATCTGTCTCACCTCTCATCAACTGCTTAAAAAGAGTCCACTCTGCTTTCATGTGATCCCAATAAGTTTTCATTTGTTTTCTAGTATATTGTAGTCCCGTCTTCATACTGCACTCATTTACCATATTCTTCCGTCCATCTTTAGACAAGTAAGTATTTGGCCTATTTCCTTTTCTAACTTCTTGCTCACACAATTCAATGAATTTAATATGTGCATATTCGTCCCACTTAACATCATGCCATTCCTCCATAATTGAATGTTAACAATCTGAAGGAATTACAAAATTTAGCTATAAGCATATATAATAATATTTATGCACAACTCAAAATAAACAAAGTTCAAAAGAACGTCTTTTTATTTTTGTATGTCACATAATTTGCGAAGCTAAAGAAACTACCGATTAGTAATAAAAATCTATAAGTAAGCAAAGTACAAGACTAATATTAATATTACTAATGTGCAAATTACTTGGCATAGAATTTTTATGACAAAAAGCAAATCCTTCAATCTCCTCAAACTCCTAAACCATATATATGATAAACAAGGGAATAAGTATACTACAAGGAAGTAACAGGGAAATATGTTGGAGGGTAGATGGGAGCTGACCATAGAATGAATCAAAAGATCTCTATGTGCTAGATTCTATCGGCAGCAGCGCAAGTACGCTTGTGTCTGACCTTAGTAAATTATCCTTTTGTCACCTCCAGGTTGGTATCCCAAGTTGGGAATTCCACGTAACAGAGGAAGCAATAAGATCAACCCCTCTATTGTTGCAGACGAACGACCGGAGAAGGCAACGGCTGTTTAGGTTTTGAAGAGTAAAACTATACTAAGAGTTTTGTTTTAATAAAAAATATTTTAGGGATAAAATAATAAATATTTTGATCAAACATAAAGTGCTTATAAGCTGAAATTTTAATAAGTTAGGGGAGCAAACTTATAACTTTTGGCTTATTTTTGGCTTATAAATACTTGTTATTTTACCAAACGCGTATATAAACTAAAAAAATGTAGTTTGACCAGCTTATAAGCTTAGCCAAACATCCTCTATGAATGAGGGATTATTTGCACGTATGGCATTCAAAAGAATTTGGATTAATTTTCCTTTTTCTAGAGAGATTTTACCGCTTTACTAACAGGAAGTAGTGTCGTCAAATAAGGCCATTTTGTGCAAATACGTCATGAATGAGTTATATGCCAATCTGTATCACTTGGATCGAATATAAGATTCTCACCAAATTATTAATATTTTTCACTTTGATATACAGGTACAGATCGTGTTAACTACCAATAAAGGTGGTTCATATATATAAATTTCAAGACATTGAGTTTCCTTTTTTTCTTATTTAGTATTTGTTGATCCCAAATGCACACGCAAGTAATATAGTCAATAAATAGTAATATAACTTAGAGCCTGTTTGGCCAACCTTCTGGGAGTCCATAAGTATTTTTTTTTTTGTCAAAAAAGAATTTTTGAAAAATTTAAGGTGTTTGGCTAAAAAAAAAAAAAAAAAAAAAAAAAAAAAAAAAAAACCTTTTGAGTAGCAGTAGAAGCAGTTTTTCTGCTTCTGGGGAGAAGCTACAAATTCTGGCGTCTTCCAAGAAACAGAAACAGAAGCAGAAACAGAACATTAATTCGTTCAAGACAAAAAATCTTATAATAAATTTATATTTTCCAAATTATCCTTCATTAGTTTAATATTTTTCTTTTCCTTTTTTTCTTTTTATTTCTACTATACGTTTCTTTTTTTTTTTTTTTTTATTCATATTTTTATTCTCTTTCTCCTATTCCTATGAGTATATTTTAAATAATATTAAATGATGTATTTTGATATATTTTAATTAATATCTAACAATAAGTAATACCAAACAGTCAATGTTATTTCTTTGGAATAATTGTATTTTGTATTGATTAAATTTTTTATTTATACTTTTGCTTTATGTTTTATAATTTAATTAAATTCTTTTTTAATAGATGTTTAAATTTATTTCTCTTTTCTAAATAATACTAATTGCAAATTGAACCATTACTGACCTTTTTTGTAATTTGATACTTAGAAGTGCTTTTTTAAAAGATTAGCCAAACACAATGAGCTTGCAAAAAGCACTTCTCAAACGAATTGGCCAAATCCAAACTGCTATTTTACGAAAGTCCTTTTTCAAAAAGAACTTTTGTTACGACCCAAAATCTCACCTTAAGGATTGTGTTGACACCTAGTCTCTAAAACTAGGTAAGTCGATCACTTACAATAGTTAAACCAATAAAACATGATATGAGGAAGGAGAGTTTAATATAAATGCAGAAATATAGTTGATGCAAGTCAACACGACCATAATCACAACAAATCTCCAAGACTGGTAGTATAGAGTCACGAGCTCTAACCGGATACATAGTAATATCTCTAAATAAAATACTGTTAGGGTAGAGAGTTGACAGTATATACATAAGGAAAGGACTCCAAGGGTGTGCAACGAACAAAGCAGCTTTACCTTTAATCCCTGTGATCAAGGAAGCTCACACGGCCCGGGTCTGCTATCTCCAACACCTGGATCTGCAAAAAAATATGTAGAAGTATAGTATGAGTATACCACGGTTGATACCTATTAAGTATCAAGACTAATCTTAGTGAGTAATGATAAGGTTCAAGTCAAGAGACTCACTATTCAAATAACCTGTGTAGAATATCAATATAAAGCTAACAACGGGAAACAAAATAAATAGATGTCAACAAAGAGTAATCATATGATAAAACAATAAAATAATCAAACACAAATAGACTACAAGTGCAATTAAGTAAACAATGACAATTTTAGTCATAAACTATTCTGACACAATATTTACAACAAGAATCATCCCGAGGTACCACACCTCATAATCACGAATCACAAGTCATAATTCACGAATCATGTACCCCTGGTACCTCATGCCCGCACTATCAATAATCTTCGCATGACAAAGACCTTGTGCCACAACATAAGTCACGTCCGCACGACAAATACCTCGTACCACAATGTAAGTCACACTCGTACGACAAATGTCACACCACAATCTTGGAAGGTGCGACCGAGACACGATACCCGAAGGCCCGTGCGAATTGGCATATGTTCTTATATCTTATTATTCATAAGACCTAGGCCAACAAGGCCTCTGAGAATCACCAAAATTGAAATGTGAACAACTGACTTGCAAAAGAAACCTTAGTTTTTATACATATTCACAACTGAATCAGAGTCATAATCCACCCTTTTACATATAGCCAAACCCTAGCATGCAAGCCTATAAAAGTACCAAAAGGAGATATATATATGCATAACTTGGTCGGGACATGGACCGACCATACCCAAAACATTAAGACATGAGCTTCAGTGCCTATTGACTTCGAACAACTTCAGTGGGAACTATAAACCATGAATCATGAACGTATGCAAGCTTTTGTAAAATCGAGCTACTTGTTGGGGCCATGCATTAATTATAATACATATAAGTATACATATCTTCATCCACTCTTTGCGGAACATTTCATCACTCCATATCCGCCTCATAGAGGACTCGATCGTACCCGGCCACACAAGGACTTGCTAACCTCACATCACACATCACTCCATACCCGAACTCGTAGAGGACCCAGTCGTACTCTGCCTCAGGAGGTCTTGGCTGTACCCAGTCTCAACAGAACTCGGTGTAACCGGAATCAAGAGAACACAGTAACCTCATATCACATTACACATCATCATACCCGGCCACACAAGGGCTCATTAATATCTTATATCATGTCTCTTCATACCAAACTGATAAGTGGTTGCATAATAGGGGCCGTACCCAACTGACTATAGGGCGGCTCATTAAGTTAAAATATATACATATACATAAAGGCAATGCAATAGCAGTATTACAGGATAAGAAGTTTAACATAAAAGAGAATCATACTCACCGACCTTAGAATACCAACTGGAACATCATAGATTTTGAGAGAAATGCTACCTGCCAGAATGTACAAGAATAGAAAAATGTCATTGAGAGGGACTCAGATCAAGAAAATTCTAACAATATATAAGTCCTTGAGAGGGAGAGAGAGACTTACACCAACTCATGCCAAGAAAGAAAGTTTTCCAACATACCTTGTTGAAGAACTAGCTACCCTCTAAGACGATTAAACCTACTTCCAATGAACTTTCCAGAATTGATACGACAAGATAATAAATCTTATAGTGATGATTCCCAGCTTCTTCAGGCTAAATCATGCTAGATTCAATTTCCCCTTCAACATTGCCTTAAGTTGTTTGGAAAGTATAAAGGGGGGTGTTGAGAGCATTTGGGAGAGCTAACACAGTGATGCCTTTATAAAAATGAAAGAGAAAGAGTGTTGCATTTAATTTTATATCACACCAAATCTTGGTAACTTTGCTGCTTCTACATGCAAAATGGGCCGCCCCGTCCTGGTCACTACACCCGGTGACAGTTGGCGCAACTCTAATGAAATGTGTTTCCATCTTCTGCCCTCAAACGCGTCGCCAGCTGATTGGCTATGCTAGAAGCTACACTTATAAAGATTTATTTAGGTGTTGGGTGTAACATCATCCCCCCTTTGGAACATTCATCCTCGAATGTTGAATCGTAGTTTGGTCTTCTAGAGTTGTGCCCGCCATGGTGACCTTATTGTTGCTTCCCATATCATGGAACAAATGGGTACCTAGATTTCATATATTATTCACTTTCACATGTCATTTATTCTACTCTATTGTTCCTCCAAAGTACTTTAGCAGAAGCTACTTCTTTAGTTTGCAGTTTACACACTTGACGATCTAAGATGGCCATCGAAATTTCTTCATAAGGTAGGTCCTCTGTGACTTGAATATCTTCAATAGGGGTAACATATGATGGATCACTCAAGCACTTTCAAAGCATAGACACATGGAACATCAGATTTACTGCCTCCAATTCCGAGGGAAATTCAAGCTTATAAGCCACTTGACCAACTCTCTAAATAATTTGGTATGGTCCAATATACCAGTGGTTAAGTTTTCCTTTCTTACAAAACCTCATCATGCCTTTCATAGGCTACACCTTCAATAACACTCGGTCACCAACAGCGAACTCCAAATCTCGCCATCGATTATCCGAGTAAGATTTCTGCCTGTTATGTGCGATCGATAATCAACTTCAAATTGTTTTCACCTTTTCTATAGCTTGTTGCACCAACTCGGGACCTAATAACATTGTTTCACCAACTTCAAACCAGTCGATAGGATATCTGCACTTTCTTCCATATAGGGCATCATACGGTGCCATCTGAATGCTAGCATGATAGCTGTTGTTGTAAGAAAATTTGATGAGTGGTAGATGATCGTCCAAATTTCCTTTGAAGTCTAAAACGCAGGCTCGCAATAGGTCCTCGAGTGTTTGAATAGTGCGCTTGGACTGGCCGTGTGTTTGTGGATGGAAGGTTGTGCTAAGGTTGATCATTGCATCCAATCCTTTTTGGAATGACCTCTAGAATTTAGCCGTAAACTAGGCACCTCTATTCGTTATGAAGAAAATGAAACCCCATAATATATAACTTGGCATAGCCTTCAGCCGAGAAGGTACTCTCAACTGGCATAAAATGAGCTAACTTGGTGAGTCGATCCACAATAACCCATATAGAGTCAAACCTTTGGCGTGATTGTGGAAATCCGGTAACGAAACCCATATTGATCATCTCCCACTTCTAGGTCAGAATTACCATATTTTCTAGTAATCCTCCTGCTTTCTAGTGATCAACCTTAACTTGTTGTCAGCTAGGACACTGAGCGACGTATTCAAAAAGGCTCCTCTTCATGTCAGTCCTCCGGTATAGATGCTGAAGATCATGATACATCTTAGTTGATACCGGATGAACAAAATACCGAGACTAATGAACCTCCGCCATGATTTACTCTTGGAGTCCCCTGACATCGAGCACATAATCAATCATTGTATCTGAGGAATTCATCCTCGGGTAACTAGAATTCTTTCTTATTTTGAAAGGGAATGCATTCTCTCATTTCCACCACGGGTGGCTCGTTAAATTGTTGTGCCTTTACCTCTGCCACTAATGAGGACTCAGCAGTGTTTTGAACTACAGCTCCTCCGTCACAGGTTTCGAGCAACTATATATTTAGATTGGTCAGATGATACAAGTCTTTAGTCATCTCCAATTTATGCTTCTCCACATGCCATATACTACCCATGTATTTCCAACTTAATGCATCATCCGCAACATTTGCCTTCCTGAGGGGGTATAAAATATCAACATTGTAATCCTTTAACAAGTCAAGCCATCTCTGTTGTCTCAGATTCAACTATTTTTGATTGAATACTATTGCAAGCTCATGTGGTAAGAGAATATGTCAACAACATGAACCCATACAAGTAGCGATGCCATATTTCTAAAGTGGATACAACAACTGGTAGCTCCAAGTCATGCATGGGGTAAGTTTGCTCGTGTTTCCTTAGTTGTCTCGAATCATAAGCAACAACTTTCCCATGTTTCATTAAAACACTACCCAATCTCAATCTAGAGGCATCACAATATATAACGTACCTGTATCAACCCAAGAAGTCATTTTGAGCATTTTCATTCTGTTAAGCTATTTGAAGTCTTGAGTAGCTTCATATGATGTATTATGACTTGTGTGAATAGTCGTTTTGGTTTTCAGGTGATTCAAAATGATTTGGAAGAATAAA
The DNA here is from genome assembly GCA_005239505.1 of Nicotiana paniculata. NCBI lineage: Eukaryota > Viridiplantae > Streptophyta > Magnoliopsida > Solanales > Solanaceae > Nicotiana > Nicotiana paniculata. The sequence goes on along the minus strand of ML302013.1, from coordinate 77,858 downwards.
TCTCAACTAGGGAGCTTTAATTTAGAAGAATAGGCCAAGTTTGACTTTTGAGTATTTTACATCTGATCAGAGTTTTGATAATTTCGTTAGGTCCAGATGGTGGTTTTGGACTTGGGCATATTCCCGAATTTGTATTTGGATATTTTTAGAAAGTTTCAACACTATTTGACGAAAGTTGGCAAATTAAAGGTTTGGAATGCTCATAAGTTTGATCGGGAGTTGACTTAGATGATATCGGGTTCAGATTATGGTTCTGGGAATTGTAATAGCTTCGTCATGTAATTTGAGACTTGTGTGAAAAATTTGAGTTCATTCTGAGTTATTTTGATATGGTTCAACACGAATTTTGGAAGTTTAACGTTCAAAAGCTTATTAAGTTCGATTTGAAGCGCGATTCGTGGTTTTAATGTTATTACGGGTGATGTGAGGCCTCGAGTAGGTCCGAGTTATGCTATGAGACTTATTGGCATGTTCAGACGGTGTTTCGAGGGGACGAACATGTTTTGGATTGATTTCGGACCATTTCTCCTCATGTTTTCATTCTTGGTTGCTGCTGGTGTCCGATATCCCAATTGTTCTTCGCGATCGCGAAGGTGGAGGTGCGATCGCGTAGAGGAAAATCTGGAGCTGGATATCTTCTTCTTCTTCACATTTGTGAATATTCGTCCGCATTCGCGTATGGTACTGGAGCTTGAGCATCGTGTTCACGCAAGTGGTAATGCGTTTGTGCAGTGTAGAGCTAGGTTGGGCAGGTCTTCATGACTTCTTCATCGCGTTCGCGATTCTGGGGCCACGTTTGTGTAGAGATTCTTCGAGGCTGAGCATTTTGTGATTCGCGATTGTGAAGCTGGTCCCATGATCGAGTAGAGTATTTCAGGGGAAGTACATTTTTCCTCTTCGCGATCGGGATTCATTAATCCGTCCAGTGATTATAAGTACTATATTTTTGGTGGTTTTGGCCATTTTGTTTCTACATTTGGAGCTATAGAGCTCAGATTGAGACGATGTTTGAGGCTATATTCACCACATGGATTAGGATAAGTGTTCTCTACTTGGTTTTGATTATATATCATGAACCTATCTTGGTTTTTGGCATTTGGATTATGAATTTCAAAGAGACATTTTGGGGTTTTGTCTAAAATTTCATAAAGTAAACTTTTGAGTTTTTAATATCGATTCAGAGTCGGATTTGAATGAAACTAGTATATTGGACTCGTAATTCAATGGGTTGTCGGTTTTTGTGAGTTTTGTTGGGTTCCGAGGTGCGGGCTCGGGTTTAACTTTTTGGTTGACTTTGGAATTTTGATTAAAGATTCGACTTTTATCGTTTGGGATTGTTTCTTAGGCATTATTTGATGTTTTTGAGTTACTTTTAGCTAGTTTTGAGATGTTCAGAGGTCGTACGCGAGGGATGGAATTTCTAGAGTATTGTTTGGCTCGCTCGATATTGGGTTCGACTTGTTCGAGGTAAGTAATACTTCTAAATTTGGTTCTGAGGGTATGAATCCCTGAATATATGTGTTATGTGTGTGGCATTAAGGTGACGTACATGCTAGGTGACAGGCGTGTGGGCGTGCAGAGTGTTAATTATGACTCGGTTGATTTTATGGTACTGTGTAGTTACCAAATCTCGTTTCTATCAGATTCTGCATATCAGATCTCAGTCTTTGTTATCATTTATTGTTACATCATGTATAATGGTTTGGGCTGATTGGCATGATATTTGTGAGCCCAAGAGACTGGAGAGATTGATGACTGAGTGAGGCGGATGGCCTGATTGTAAGTGATACTTATGGGATCAGGATGCACGCCACAACATGCCATGATTGTCTTATATTAGCGCTTGGGCATGATCCGCCCTATGGAGTGTGACATACCAACAATGAGCGCAGGTACCGATGAGTGCGAGTGCGAGTGCCAAGTGATAGAGAGTGCTGCGTGATTGAGAGTGCTGAGTGATTGGGAGTACTGAGTGATTGATTGTGCTGAGTACGTTTGAATACTCCGAGATTATGAGTATATACCTTTTTACTGTGTTGCATTACAATTGACATACATACTTGGCATGTAGGCATAGGGATGCATCTTCTCATGCTGTATGGTATTGTGACATTCATGACTTCACATACACATTGACATGTAGGTGTAGAGATGTACTTTAATCATGCTATCTGATAATGAAACATCTTATATGTTGTTGAATGTTTTTGGAAAAAATCACAGTTTTATGATATACCCATATTTTGGTGATTTCGGTGAAAGATTTGGGTTTTACTATTATACATGAAAAGCATGCCTATCTTCCATACTTTTGAACGAGCTGAGCATCATATCTTTGAGTATTATTTGTACAATTTTCATTATATTATTACGAGTGGTTCTTGGCTATTGGTGTTGGACTCGAACATTGTCCAATCTTATCACTACTTTCAACCTAAGGTTAGGTTTGTTACTTATTGAGTACATGGGGTTTGTTGTACTCATACTAAACTTTTGCACCTTACGTGCAGATTTTGGAGTTGATATTGCTGTGTATGGAGGGAGCTAGCTTTGAAGATGCACCTGCGCTCCTATTGTAGATGCCTCTTGTTCATGGTAGCTTTAGTTTCATAAAAATCTGTTTATGTACATTTCAAACAGATGACGTATTTATTTCATACTAGCTTGGTAAACCCTAAATTTTAGAAGCTTAGGATTTGTACTACCAATCCTTGGGGATTCCTTGTATAAAAGTTCAGTTATATTATCATTATTTTTCTCAGTAGATCTACTTGAGTTGGATTATTATTAAATTGGCTTACCTAGCGGGCTGCGTTAGGTGCCATCACGATTAGTTGGATTTTTGGTCGTGACAGTACCTCTCGGTCCTTCACGAAGAGTTAGAACTGACGCCGAGGTTAACCTGTCCTTTAACTCTTGCAAGTTCTTTTCACAAACATTGGTCCACTAGAATTTTGCTGCCTCGTGCGTCAACTTCGTCAAAGGAGAAACTATGGATGAGAAATTCTCCACAAATATTTGGTAGTAATTGGCTAAGCCTAAGAAGCTGCGTACCTCGATAGGAGTTATGGGCCTTGGCAAGTTCTTTACTGCTTCAACCTTTTGTCCATCAACCTTAATACCTTCTGCCGATATTATATTACCAAGAAAGGTCACCGAGTTTAGCTAGAATTTGCACTTGGAAAACTTGGCATACAACCTATGATCCTGGGGTGTGCGTATGACCTTTCACAAATGCTCCACGCTCCGATCGGTAGTACACTAAAATATCGTCAATGAACACGTTCACAGGGATATTCAAAAATGTCCTAGATACTCGATTTATCAGATCTATGAAGGCCATCGGAGCATTGGTTAGGCCAAAGAACATAACAAGAAACTCGTAATGTCCATATTTGGTCCGAAAGGCTATTTTTGGAATATCATTTTCCCTAATCCTTTATTGATGCTACCCAAATCTGAGATAATCTTCGAGAAATACTTAGCGCCTTGCAATTGGTCAAACAAATCATCGATTCTTGGAAGCAGATACTTATTCTTGATGGTTACCTTATTTAGTTATCGGTACTCAATACACATCCTCAACGAACCATCCTTCTTTTGAACAAATAGCACCGGGGCCCCCCACGGGGAAGTACTAGATTGAATGAAGCCCTTATCAAAAAGGTCCTTCAACTCAGCGTGAACCATTATGTACGGAGGAATTGATATCAATTTCGTATCAGATGGCACATCGATGGAAAACTTATTCTCCCTCTCGGGTGGAATACCCGGGATTTCATCAGGGAACACATCGGGAAATTCACTAATGACCAGAACTAACTGAAAGTATGGAGGCTTCGCCTCCTCATCCTGCACCTGTACCAAATGATAGACATATCCTTTCGTGATCATCTTTTGAGCCTTAAGGTAAGAAATAAAGTTCTATTTTGGCACTGCAACATCACCCTTCCATTAGAAAATGGGCCCTCTTAGAAATTTAAAGCGAACAACTTTCTCTCAACAATCCACCGTAGCATAACAAGAGGCCAGCCAGCCTATTCCCATGATGGAATGACACAACCGTTTGTTTCATGTATTGTAGTCTCGTTCCCCTTATTATCTCCTCTTCTATGTTCATTTGTGGTTATGTGACTTTCTAGGGTAGTTAAATTGGTTTCCGGGAAGTGCTGGAGTGAATTGAGCCACTTAGTCCCAAGGTTGAAGTCTTAAGTTGGAAGAGTTGATTGGACTTTTAGTTTTGTGTAGACGAATCTAGAATGGAGTTTTGATGGCTTCTATATCTTCTTATGGTTATTTTGGACTTAGGCGTATGCTCAGATGTTGATTTGGAGGTCCGTAGATTGGTTTGAGGCTTTTTGGCGAAAGTTGGAAAGTTGAAGGTATGAAAGATTAAAGGTTTGAGCGAGAGTTGACTTTATTGATACCGCATTCGGATTTTGGTTTTGAGAGTTGTAATATATCTTTTGTATCATTTTATATTAGTGTGCAAAATTTGAGGCCATTCGGAGTTGATTTGATATGGTTCGGCATTAGTTTTAGAAGTTGCAGGGTTGTTAGTTTTATTAGGCTTGAATTGGGGTGCGATTTGTGATTTTAATTTTGTTTAATGTGATTTGAGGAATCGAGTAAGTTTGTAAGGTATTTTAGGACTGGTTGGTGTAATTAAATGGAGTCCCGGGAGCCCCGGGTATGTTTCAGATGGTTGACAGATCATATTTGGACTTAAGGGAAATGCTGAAGTTTCAGGTTCTGGTGTGCGAAGCCGTAGAAGCGGTGGATGTATCGCAAAAGAAGAAAAGGTTGGGCATGGAATGGCATCGGTAGAATATGCGGTTTGGGAGCCGCAAATGTGAAAGTGAAAGGCTCTAAGTTGTCCGCAGATGCGAAAATGGCTGGGAGCTGGAGAGTTTGCAGGTGCGGAGGGTGTCCGCAGAAGCGGACACGCATGTGCGAAACATTTTCCGGAGATGCGGAAGGCCGAAGGCTATAGAGGAATCACAAAAGTACAGTTTTGGCCGCACCTGCGGGACAAAAGATGCATTTAAGTGACCATAGGTGCGAGAATCGCTAGGAAGTCTTTTAAAATGAGGGTTTGAGTCATTTATCTCATTTTTGATTTGTAGAGCTCGGCTAACCCTGGATCTCTTTCATTAATTTTTGTATTATTTGCTTCCATTGTCTCATTACCTTGTTATTGCTATTGTTTCTCTATTACTTCATTTTTATTTTTCTTGAGCTAAGGTTCTTTTGGAAATATCATCTCTACCTTCATAAGGCAGCGGTAAGGTTTGTGTACACGCTACTCTCCTAGATTCTACTTGTGGGATTTCACTGCGTTTGTTGTTGTTGTTGTAGTTGTTGGAGCTCGGCTAAGGGTAATTTTTAGGAGACTTCTTGATACAATTAAAGAGGTAACTGAAGTTTAAACACTTTTATTTTTAGATGTGTTACCCATTGATTATTACACCTAGTTTATGTGAATTTAAAGTGAAATTTGGGGATTTTAGACCATGTGGTCGGAGAATGAGATTTGGTGATTTGAGGGTAGATTTGTGGATGGAAATGGATGAAATTAGTATGGTTGGATTCATAACCGAATGAGTGTTCGAAATTTGTGAATTTTGTCGGGTTCCGGGGTGCGAGCCCGGGGTTGACTTTCGAGTTGACTTTCTGATTTCGAGTCGTTCCAAGGTCGATTCGCGAGGAAAGAGCTTGTTGGAGTATTGAGTTGCGCATGTTGAGGTAAGTAACATTTCTAAACTTAGAATTGAGGGTAATTATCCCTGAATAACATGATATTTGTGATGTCTTAGGGTGACCCATATGCTAGGTGAGGGGCATGTGGGTGTGCACTGGGGTGATCACGATCTGGGTTGATTTTTTATTATTATTATGTTTTTATCATGTATTGTTTTATCCATGTTTTTCCTACCCGTTAGATTACATGAACTATGATTTATGTTAATAATCATTTTTTAGGCTATGTGGTTATATGATTATCAGTTGATGAGGTTATTTCTATTTTTTTGGGTTATCTGACTTAATTGTAATTATACACTTAGTCATGATTCTTTATTTACATATTATATCTCTATCTCTGTTCTTCATTCATTGTTACATCACATGTTATCATTGTTTTCCATATGTAGTGTTGTTGAGCTAACTGATATGAGATTGTGAGCCCTTGAGATTTGAGAGGTTGGTAATTGAGGCGGGCCTTAGAGCCATGTTGAGAGTGTTATTATGGATCGGACTGTACGCCGCAACAGGCCATATTGGCTTATTTATTATTATTAATAATAATAATAATAATAATAATAATAATAATAATAATAATAATAATAATAATAATAATAATAATAATAATAATAATAATAATAATAATAATAATAATAATAATAATAATAATAATAATAATAATAATAATAATAATAATAATAATAATAATAATAATAATAATAATAATAATAATAATAATAATAATAATAATAATAATAATAATAATAATAATAATAATAATAATAATAATAATAATAATAATAATAATAATAATAATAATAATAATAATAATAATAATAATAATAATAATAATAATAATAATAATAATAATAATAATAATAATAATAATAATAATAATAATAATAATAATAATAATAATAATAATAATAATAATAATAATAATATTATGTGGATCAGGCTGCACGCCGCAACATGCCTTATTAGCTTTGTTTAGCGCTTGAGTAGGATACACCCCTCTGGAGTCTGCCATACCAGCAGAGAATGCAGGAACAATGATATATATACACGTGCTTAGGTGAGGGGCATTAATGCCAGGCACACGTACATTGCTGAGTGATTGTGTGTGTGTAATGAGGTGGGAATTTGAGACGGACATCTTGAGTATGTGGAGAGTGAGAGCATCTAGGAATATCACCATGAAATCATTCATTTGGCATGCACACTTGGCATGTATCCATAGAGATGTATCATACCTCATGTTAGTTGTATCTGACATGTTCTTATCAGTGTTGAACTTTAATTATTATACTTGAAAGCATGTCTAAATTCCTGTAATATGAATGAGATGATCATGATAATTCCTTGAGTTACTTATTACTATTGTCATCATTATATTCGTATTAATGTTTATATTGGTTTCTTACAGTATTCTTCTAAGCTCGTCACTACTTTCAGCCCAGGGTTAGTTCTGTTACTTATTGTGTACATGGGGCCGGTTGTACTCATAATACACTCTGCACTTTATGTGCAGATCTTGGTATATCTGGACACAGTGATTGTTAGACCCGTGTTTGTAGCAGTATAGGAGACCTCGAGGTAACTGCTATGACGTATGTTGACCTTGAATTGCTTTCCTTTATTTTACCTTATTACTATTCTATTGTTCAGGCAGTTTTACTAAGGATTTGGTTTGTATTTTGATAATAGGTAATGCTCATGAACTCGTTGACACTAGATTTTGGGGAGGGTTGTATCAGTATTGTTACTGTTTTCATTAGATAATTATGATATTTCCACTGTTAAGATTAATTAACCACGTTTATTAAAATGCTAATTTATTATGTGACTGTTGGTTTGCCTGGCAAGTAGTGTTAGTTGCTGTCGCAACTCCGGTGGGAGTTGGGTTATGACACATGATAACATCAAATTCCATCATTTCCAATTCATTCAAATTATCCAAAGTGTGCTGATCACGAATAATAACGTCACAACTTCGATATACCCACCTAACTAGCACAGTCTTGCCCTCAGGCATGCACACTTTAAACGATCGTCGTAAGAATTCATGCTCCTTTCCACATTTACTCGCAATAAATGAGGAAATGTACGACAAGTTGGAGCCTGTATATATCAAAGCATACACATTAATGGAGAATACAAGTAGTATACCTGTAACCACGTCTGGTAATGACTCTAGGTTTTGCCATCCTGATAGTGCATAAATATGGTTCTGTTTCCCGCTTGAGCTAGTAACTTCACCTCTTCATCTACCTTTTCCTATCGACAGTTGCACACCTTTCTCACGAGGATGTGCTATCGATGAAGAGGTTTTTTCTAATCCCATTTGGCAGTATCATGCCACCCACATTTTTCAATGGGAAAAAGCGCATGATGTTGCCAGGCTTCCCACAAGTAACACTATTCTGAACCCCTGAAGCAATACCCCATATAATTCTTATCACATCGGCCACAATGTGGTACCGGGGACTCATCGTGCTAGGGTCTCCACCATATTGTAAGTTGTGTCCTCGGGGATCTTGAACCTGATCGGAATATGTGATCCAATCACAATGCGGACCCTGGGACTGTAACGCCGCAGTAGCCACCAGATGAAATGGGTGTTGAGGAAATGAAGGTCTAAACTCAACTCGTGACTAACCCGTATCACATATAGATCAGGCTCTTTTATGTTGCCCTCGGTCATGCTCTATAGCTGCTCGCTGTTTCCTCTTACGATACTTCAAGTTCTGCACATAGGCCTAAATACGAGAAATATCCATGTTCGGACTCATAGAGCAGTAGTACATTCATTGATCAAATGTGGTCCCAAACCGCCCACAAATTGATGTACTTGGTCACTCATCTCCGCCACAACTGATGGATCATACCTAGACAAGGATTTTAATTGCATGCTATACTCCCAAACACCCATATTACCTTGCCCGACCATGAGAATCTATCTTGTTTTGCTCGGTGGATCTCAACCGGCAAATACTGCTACAAGAACGCCTCAGAAAATTCCTCCCATCATGCTGCTGGGGAAAGAGATCCCCTAGACTGTTTCAAAGTCTCATACCAAGTTGTAGCTATATCCCGTATTCTGTAAGAGGCAAACTCCACGGACTCATATCAGTGGCATGCATAACACATAATGTCTGCTGCATATGATCGAGAAAATTCTAGGGATCTTCGTTGGGATATGTTCTTGTGAATACTGGGGGTCCAAATTTATGAAATCCTGAACTCTCTTACTAATTGCTCTATCTGCGGTGGCAGGGACCCGTTGTTGAGCCTGGGAGGCCGCTAATCGAGTCAAAAATTATCCTATATTTCTCATGTCAAAATCCTGCTCGAGAAAAACCATGGGAGGAATAGGAGGTACACTAGTTTCTCTATGTTTTTCTGGGTGTGATGGTGATGTCCCCGAAACTTTAGTACTAGCCTCATCGTGAGGCCCATGTTGACCTATAGGGGTAAAAGTCACCTAAATGGTACCTTCTCATGCTTCTTCATTCAACCCTAGAACAAGTTCATGTTGTCTCGTGGTAGGCATCACTATAAACATAAACAGGATGGGGATCAGAAGCAAACACTTACGATTCATCTCTATCGCACAATCTATATCAGAAAGAAGGGTATTCATCCTAAATATCCTGTAGCCTCCTATTTTTAAGTATGGTGCATGATGTACCCATAAAAAAGACTATACTAGATACAACTTGCTGACTCCCTAGGACAAACCTGCTCTAATACCAAATTTGTCACACCCCAACCTTGGGAGGTGCAACCAGCACATGTTGCCCGAATGCCCGTGCGAACTGACGTATGTTATTACATATTTTTATTCATAAGATTCCGAGTAACAATGACCAAAAATTTAAAATGTGAACAACTGACTTGTAAAAGAAACCTTATCATTTTATATATATTCAGAACTATCATAATCCAACCTTTTACATACAGCCAAACCCTAGCATGCAAGCCTCTAAGAGTACTAAAAGGAGAAAAACATATGCATAACTTGGTTGGGACAGGGCCCACAATACCAAAAACTTTAAGACACGAGCTTCAGTACTTATTGACTTCGAACAACTACTCCGAAGGAATTGAGTACAACGACCGCTTAGCTAGAAAAACAACCTACTGGAGAGGGACACCACCAGGTCTATCTGTACCTGTGGGCATGAACATAACGCCCAAAAGAAAAGAGCGTTAGCACGAATAATGTACAGAGTAAGTAAGACTATGCAACTATGTAAATCAGAGTCATAACATACGAGAAATAAGTGCATAATCTCAACTTGAATACAGAAGACAAGCTACCAGGGGCGTAATCAGTGGGAACTATAAACCATGAATCATGAATGTATGCAAGCATTTGTAAATCCGAGCCACTCATTGAGGCCATGAATTAAATATAACACATATAAGTGTACACATCTTTAGCACTTTTTGGGGATCACTCCATACCCTACCTCATAGAGGACTTGATTGTACCCAGCCATATAAGGGCTCGGTAACCTCACATCACGTATCACTCCATAACCAGCCTAGAAGAGGATTTGACCGTACCTGACCTCGGAAAGGTATCGAATATAACCGGTCTCAGCAGAACTCGACGTAATTTGCCTCATGAGGACTCGGTAACCTCATATCACACATCACACATCATTGTACCCATCCACACAAAGGTTTAGTAATATCTCATATCATATCTCTTCATACCCAACTGATTAGTGGTTGCACGATTGGTGGCGTACCTGACCGACTATAGAGCTCGGTAAGGTAAAATAGATGCATATACATAAATGCAATGCAATAGTAGTTTCAAGGGATAACATGTTTAACCTCAGAAAGAATCATACTCTCCGAACACATAATACCAACTGGGAACATTATAGATTTTGAGAGAAACTCTACCGGCCAGAATGTACAAGAACAGAAAAATGTCATTGAGAAGGACTCAGATCAACCAAATTCGTACAATACAAAAATCCTTTAGAGGGTGAGAGATACTTACACCAACTCAGGCCAAGAAAGAAAGTTTCCCTATATACCTTGTTGAAAAACTAGCTACAACTGTAGGACGGTTAACACTGCCTCCAAAGAATTTTCTAGAATCGATACACCAACAAAATAAATATTACAGTAATGATTCCCGGTTCCTTCATGCTAGATCTTTCAAGATTCATATTCGCCTTCAACTTTTCCTTAAATTGTTTGGAAAGTCTAAAGGGGTGTTGAGAGAACTTGGGAGAACTAACATAGGTGATGACTTCTTAAAAATGAAAGAGAAGGAGTGCTGCACTGCCTTTTTATATCACACCAAATCTTGGAAACTCCACCACTGCTACATGGGTCGCCCCGCCCCGGTTAGTGCACCTAGTGACAGTTGGCGCAAGTCTAATGAAATGTGTTTCCATCTTCTGCCCTCAAATGCATTTCCGACCGATTGGTTGCGCTAAAATCCACACTTATCAAGCTTTATTTAGGTGTGGGGTGTAACAGAAAAGTCCTCATGCCCCCACAAATATCATACTCGTGTCAGTTACCAATAACATGTTCAATCGAGAATCAGATAAAATAAAACATAATGATGATTTTCTTTATACTTCAATCCATTATGTCACCAACAACCCGACAACATATGAGATAACAACTCTACATAGGTAAATGCATCTTGACAACCAAATCATCAAGTAATAATCGAGACATATATTAGCACATTGAAGACAACGCAACAAATCACATAGAATGCATGACACACACAAGAAGTCATAAAACTCTCCAACACAAGAATAACAATAAGAGTCACTCCGACGTGTCACATATCAAAATCACAAATCATCCTTATGACACCGCGTGAGACAATTATGAAAATAAAAATATCAATCATGTCTCAACACAATCACAACAACAGTAAGGGTTCCCAGAAATATCACATAACATCATCAACAATGCCACCCTTGTTACGCTGCATGTGCACACAAGAATGGTATGCCACCCTTATTTTTCCACATGCGCATATAGTCACCCTTATTTCGCCACGTGGTCAACCCGAGATAACGCCAACCTTATTTTTCCCCACGCGAACAACAATAGGCACAACTGCATGGAAAAAACCTTGTACTGACACCCCCAATCAATCCGCTCAACATTTCCAAAAGTACCACAACACCTCAAGAAAATAACACCAAGTTCCACAATATCGCATACAATAATACCAAAGTTCCATCATGATGTAAGCTCACAACTTTCAACAACAGTGCACATGGACATAACACTAATCATAAAAGTGGATGTGTGTACAATAAATATAGCATGACAGTAGATAAGTCAATGTAATGATCATGATCAAATAGTCATAAAAGGAACTCAACATGTTTCATATAAAGTTCATTATCACATTAAAGCATATTAATAGCCTAATATCTATTCTGGTCAAAATTACACAAAGTACCCTCATGTACACATCACTTTCACATCATAGAGATCAACATAGCAGGAGTAGCACCTAAGGGGTATCCTCCCACGCAAGGTTATGCAAGATACTTACCTCAAATAAGCTAAATCAACACTCTAATAAGCCCTTCCCACGCAAATCAACCTCCGGACAGCTAAAATCCAGCCAAAATAACTTAATATCAGAAATTAAAGTCAAAGAAAATGATTTCAAATAATAGAGATTCGATCTTTAACTAAAATAAAAAAAACTCAACCCCAAGCTCGCACACCAGAACCTGACAAAACTCACAAATTCCGAACACTCATTCCAATTCGAGTCCAAACATATGTGTTTCATCCAGATCCAACCTCAATCGACTCTCAAATCATCAATCCATGTTTTAGAAAAGATTTTACTAAAATTCCCATTTTTTTCAATTTGATTCATTAAACAATCGCTAAATTCAAGGTTAGAATCATGAAATATAAATAAATCCAAGTCAAAAGACTTACCCCAATAAAAATTGTGAAAATTCCCTCCTAAATCCCCCAAATCTGAGTTCCAAAACCTTGTGAGAAAAAGTGACTAAATTCCGTAATAGGTAAAAAAAAATACAGCAGTTGTTCCAGCTCGAATCAGATCCTAGATGACCCCAAAACTCACATTTGATAAGTTCAACATAACCATTGCGAGATTACATCCAATAGCCTTTTGACTAACCCAATTTGGACTTAAAATGAGGGAGGTATGATGTTTTAATGTTTTAAAGGAAATCTGAAACTTTTAGGGGCATAAAGGCCATTTTCGTATTTTTTTACACCAGAAAAAAAAACCAACAATAAAAAGATTTTCGTTTTAGCACCCAAAACTCATTCAGAACCTCTCAGATACAAACTACATATGCATATCAATCATAAAAGACGCCACGAACCTGCTCGCACACTCAAAACACTGAAAACCGATCTTCTACACCCAATATTGACCATGGTGAAAGTTCAAATCCTTAACTAGTTTCTCGACCAATGATCCAAAGCACACCCGAGCCCGTCGAGACCCCATCTAATCATACCAAAAAGTACAAAAACATTACCAAACTTATCCAAAGCCTCAAACTTGATAGAATTTCTCTTAAATTGTTAAATCTTCATTCTTTCAAAAGAGTATTCGAATCACACTTAAACACTTCAGATTACTTCCAAACTTTGTACACAAGTTCAATTCAACTCTATAAACCTATCCAAAGTCTCGGAATACCAATTAGAATCCAATAAAATCAAAGTCAACTCTTGGTCAAACTTATGAACTCTTAAATTTTTTAAATTGCCAGCTTTCAACAAATAGTGTCAAATTCTTCTAGGAACCTCCCAAACCAAATCCAAACATACGTAAAAGTACAAAATTATCATATAAACCTTCCAGATACCTTACAGGCTAGGGGACGTACCCGAACTCCAGTCGCCCATATTCCAAAGTAGCTAGCTTAGGGTCATCTGACGCTGGGGTGGTTACTAGTCAGTCGATTTCTACTGCTCAGGGTGAGTTTGGCCCACCTATGACTGATGATGAGCAGAAGAGGTTGGATTAGTTTGGGAGGATTAAACTGCAAGAGTTCAACGGAGTAGAGTTAGAGGATGCTCAGGATTTTCTAGATAGGCGTTCTTCGCACGACGGGTATTTTGGACACTCGTGGAGTTGCATTTACTACTTTTCAGATGATAGGCACAGTGTAGAGATGGTGGCAGGCATATGAGTTGAGGAGATCAGTTGGCGCAACACCACTTACGTGGCATGAGTTCTCAATTCTCTTCTTAGAGAAATTTTTTTCCCGGACTCACAAAGAGGAGCTACGTAGAGATTTTGAGTAGCTATGTTAGGGAGATATGAATGTGACTCAGTATGAGATGAGATTCACGGATTTGGCTCATCATGCAATATGGTTAGTTCTTACCGAGAGAGAGAGAGAGAGAGAGAGAGAGAGAGAGAGAGAGAGAGAGAGAGTATTAGAACGTTCATTGATGGCCTCAACTATGGTCTACGCTGCAGTTTGGCGTGAGAGGCCGAGAAATATGCTAGGTCTGATTAGGCAGTCGAGATTGCTAGGTGCTTGGAGTAGGTTTTCAGGCTTGAGCACGAGGAGTGGGAGGGCAAGAGGCCTCGTGGTTCAGGTGGATTAAGTGGTACCTCATTTGGAGGTCAGTCACATCACAACAGAGGTCTTTCTTTCATGCTCGCGTAGATGGCTCACCAGGTTCATCGTGGTGCCTCAGCTAACCACAGTTCTTACAACACTCGTTCGGTTCAGTCATTTTTCAATGCACTCCCATCTTAGAGTTTGTATCGTGCTCCATCAGTTCAAGGTTTGTCAATACCAAGTTTTTCTAGTGGTTATTCTAGTTCTCGGGGTCCAATTCAGGCCCAACAGTCATCCCTAGGTCGAGGGTGCTATGAGTATTATGAGTTGGGAATGTGAGGAGGTTTTTCCCCCATTTTATTTGGAGGTCCATACAACAGAGAGGTCAGGATATGACTCCCAACTAACGTATCCCTTGAGGGGGAGATCTAAAAGATGGTGGTCCGCCTAGATTCTATGCTTTTCATTGCAGTCAAGAGGTAGTTGCTTCTGATGTTGTGACCACGAGTATTTTTTCAGTGCGCCATAAGGATGCTTTAGTATTAATTTAATTTGGTTCCACTTATTCTTATGTGTCATCATACTTCACTCGTTATTTGGATATGCCTTGTGATTCTTTAGCTATGCATGTTAATGTATCTATGCCAGTAGGTGATTCTATTATTATGGACCGTGTATATCGGTCATGTGCGGTGACTATTGGGGTTATGAAACAAGAGTTGATCTTTTACTACTTAGCATTGTTGATTTGGACGTGATATTAGGCATGTATTGGTTGTTGCCATGTCACACTATTCTTAATTTTCACTATAAGACCGTGACGTTGGCGATGTCGGGGGTGCCGAGGTTTGAGTGGAGAGGATCCTTGGATTATTTTCCTAGTAGAGTGATTTCACATTTGAAGGCTCAACGGAGGGTTGAGAAGGGATATTTGGCGTACTTAACCATTGTGAGAGATATTATTACTGATACCCCTACTATCGAGTCAGCTCCGGTAGCGAGAGAGTTCCCTGATGTGTTTCCAGCATACCTGCTAGGAATGCCACCGGACAGGGACATTGACTTTGGTATTGATATTGTTCCGGGCACTCATCCCATTTTTATTTCACCATATCGCATGGCACTTATAAAGTTGAAGGAGTTGAAAGAACAGTTGCAGGAGCTACATGATAAGAGCTTCATCAAGCCTAGTGTGTAACCTCAGGGTGCACCGGTTCTATCTGTGAAGAAAAAGGATGATATTCTAAGGACGTGTATTGACTTCAAGCAGTTAAACAAGGTTACTATTAAGAATAAGTACCCATTGATGCGCATTGATGACTTATTTGATCAGCTTCAGAGTGACAAAGTGTTTTCAAAGATTGATTTGTGGTCGGGGTATCTGGGATTCAGATACTCCCTAGAGGCTTTCAGGACTAGATATGGTCACTATGAGTTTCTGATGATGTCTTTCGTGCCGATCAATGCCTCAACATCCATTATGCAATTGATCAACAATGTGTTTCAGTCGTATCTTGATTCTTTGTCTTTGTATTAATTGATGATATATTGGTGTATTCACGCATCTAGGAGGATCACGAGCAACATATGAGGATCATGCTCCAAACCTTGAGGGGGAATCACAAATGTAAGTTTTGGATTGAATCAGTGGCGTTTTTGGGGCATGTCGTGTCCAGTGAGGGGATAAACGTAGATCAGAAGAAGATTGAGGTAGTTTAGATTTGGCCCAGATAGTCTTTGTCTAATGAGATCCAGAGCTTCCCAGGTTTGACCGGGTATTGTCGTCATTTTGTGGAGGGTTTCCCGTCCTTTACTACACCTTTGACCAGATTGACCCAAAAGGGTGCCCCATTCGGGTCATCTGATGAGTGTGAGATGAGCTTTCAGAATCTCAAGACTGCCTTGACTACAACTCCGGTTCTAGTTTTGCATTCGGGATCGGGTTCTTACACCGTCTATTATGATGCTTCACGGATATGCGTTGGTTGTGTGTTTATGAAGGAGGGAGAGTTATTGCTTATGCTTCACGTCAGTTGAATCCCCATGAGAAGAACTACCCTGTACATGATTTTGAGTTGACAACCTCTGTTCATGCATTGAAGATTTGGAGGCACTATCTCAACGGCATGTCTTGTGAGGTGTTCAAATATCACAAAAGTCTAAAACATTTTTTCAACAAAAGGATCTGAACCTGAGGCAACAGAGGTGGTTAGAGATACTAAAGGACTGTGATATTACCATTCTTTATTACCCGGGGAAGGCCAATGTGGTGGTTGATGCTTTGAGTAGGAAGGCTTAGAGCATGGGGAGTCTTGTGTACATTCCAGGTAGGGAGAGACCATTAGCATTGGATGTTCAGGCTTTGGCCAATCGATTGTGAGGTTAGATATATCGGAGACCAGCAGAGTTCTTGCTTGTATCGTATCACAATCTTCTTTGTTTGAGCGCATCACGACAAGTCAGTATGATGATACCCACTTGATTGTCGTGAAGGACACGGTGCAACACAGTGTTACTAAAGTGGTTACTATTGGAGATGATGGGGTATTGAGGATGCGGGGTGTCATACCCCAACCTTGGGGGGTGAACCGACACACGAAGCATGAAAGCTCATGCAAACCACTGCGTTCTCTTTTGACCTTTCGTTCATGAGTTCTAGGCAAAATGCACGGAACTATGAACCATGGATCATAACTACATGCAAATTTTGAGAAACCCAACCTCTCATTGGGGCTATTCATTATTTGATACTATACACACAAACACACACAACACACACAGACACACACACGCACACACACACACACACACACACACACACACACACACATATATATATATATATATATATATATGTATACACACACACACACACATCTTAGGCCGCTCTTTGGGGAAAATCTTCACCTCTCCATACCCGGCCTCATAGAGGACTCGATCGTACCAGGCCTCAAGAGGTCTTGGTTGTACCCGATCAAGAGATAGCAACTTTGAACTTCAGAATAAATCATATTTTACGACCACAGGAATACCAACTGGAAACAATATAGACATTGAAGGACGTGCTACCATAAAACCGCACAGGAACAAGGACAATATCATTGAGAGGACGTAGAACTACCACACTTTACAGTACACGAGTCACTTTAAAAGAAGGAGAGACTTACTCTAACTCACGCCAAGAAAGAAGGTTGCCCTACATAACTAGTCGGAGATCTATTTACACATCTATGGTGGTTTGCTTCGCCTCTTAATGAATCTTAAGTATCTATTTCACTCAATGATGGAAATGAATCCGTGCTCTTTGAGTTAAATCTTGCCAAATCTAGATTTACCTTCGATTTTGCCTTAATTTGCCAGGAAAATCTAAAGAGGCGTTGAGAGTATTTTGAGTTCTGGTGATACTTCTGGAATGAAAGAGAAAGAACCTCACTGCCCTTTTATAATGTTATAAAGCATAGGAATTTCTGCCACTTCCACATGCAAAAAGGGTCGCCCCGCGTCGGTTGCAGCACCCAGTGAGACACGTGGCATAGACCCGCTGATATATTTGACCACCTTCTGCCTTCTGACATGTATCTTGATGATTGGTCGGGATAGGATCCTCTCTTATCATACTTTATTTATGTGTGGGGAGTAACATCATCCACCCTTCATAACATTTGTTCTCAAATGTTGAATCATGGCCCATCATGATAGTCACATTTTGTTTCCTTCCATAGTGGTGAATAAATGGGGGTACCTCGATTTCATGTCCTCTTTAGCTTCCCAGGTCATTTCCTCCCTCTTCTTGTTCCTCTGAAGTACCTTAACCGAAGCCACTTCTTTGATTCACAACAAACGGACATTTCGATCTAAGATGGCCATCGAGGTTTCTTCGTAAGATAGGTCTTTTGTGAATTGGATAACTTCCATAGGGGTGACATGAGATGGATCACTCAATCATCTTTGGAGCATCGACATGTGAAATACCAGATGCACTACTTTCAAATCTGGGGGAAAATCATGCTTATAAGCCACATGACTGATCTTTCATATGATTCGATATGGTCCAACATAAAGTGGGTTGAGTTTTCCTCCTTTGCCAAATCTCATCACGCCTTTCATAAATTACACCTTCAAGAACACCCATTCCCCTACAAAAAACTCTAAATCTCGTCGTTGGTTATACGAGTAAGATTTCTTCCTGCTTTGGGAGGCCAACAATCAGTTTTAAATTAGCTTCATCTTCTCTATCGCCCATTGTACTAGTTCTGGCCCCAACAACTTTTTTCACCCACTTCGAACCAGCCAATAGGAGATCTGCACTTTTGTCCATATAGGGCCTCATACGGTGTCATTTTAATATTGGCAAAACAGTTGTTGTAGGAAAATGTGATGAGTGTTAGGTGATCCTCCCAATTTCATTTGAAGTCTATAATGCATGCTCGTAGCTTGTCCTCGAGCGTTTGAATAGTGCGCTCAACTTGGCCATCAGTTTGTGGATGGAATATTGTGCAAAGGTTGATATTTTTTCCCAATCCCTTTTGCAATGACCTACAGAAGTTAGCTGTAAACTGGGAACCTCTATATGATATGATTGAATCGGAACCCCATGGAGTCGAACTATCTTCTTAATGTATATCTTAGCATAATCTTTTGCTGACAAGGTAGTCATAAATGGTAGAAAGTAAGCCGACTTGGTGAGTCGGTCCACGATAACCCAAATAGAGTCATACTTTCAGAGCGATCGTGGCAATCTGGTAACAAAATCCATATTGACCACTTCCCATTTCCTGGTTGGAATTTCCATATTCTGTAGCAACCCTCCTGGTTTCTGATGCTCGGCCTTGAATTGCTGACAATTTGGGCACTGGGCGACGTACTCGGCGATGTCCCTCTTCATGTCGTTCCACTAGTATAGCTATCGAAGGTCGTGGTACATTTTAGTTGACCTGGAATGAAAAGAATACCGGGACCAATGAACCTCTGCCATGATCTGCTCTCAGATTTTTCTCACATCGGCACGCACAACTAGTCCTTGTGTCTAAGGACTTTGTCCTCGGATAGCCCGAATACTTGCTTCTTCTAAGATGGAACTCTTTTCCCTTATTTTTACCAAGGTTGGATCTTCAAATTGTCGTGCTTTCACTTCGACTACTAGTGAAGATTCGTCAACTTTCTGAAGTGTGACTCCTCCGATGCCGGTATCAAGTATTCGTACACTTAGGTTCGCCAATCGGCGCAAATCTTCAGTTATCTCCAACTTCTGCCTTTCCAAAAGTTGTAAACTGCCCATGGACTTCCGACTTAGTGCATCAGCTACAATGTTTGCTTTCTCGGGATGGTATAAGATGTCGACATCATAGTTCTTTAATAGTTCAAGCCACCTTCACTGCCTCAGATTTAATTCTCTTTGCTTGACTGCAAGCTCTTGTGATCGGTAAATATGTTAACATGAACTCCATACAAGTAGTGACACCATATCTTTAGGAAAATATGACGGTTGCTACCTCCAAGTCATGAGTTGGGTAATTCTTCTCTTACCTCCTTAGTTGCCTCGAAGCATAAGCGACAACTTCCCTGTGTTGCATTAAGACACTACCCAATCCTACTATAGAGACATACCCCTCGGGTCCTTCAAAGAGAGTTAGGACTGGCGCCGAGGTTAACATGTCCTTTAACTCTTGGAAGCTCTTCTCGCAACCATTGGTCACTCGGAACTTCGTTGTCATGTGCGTTAACTTCCTTAACGACACAACTATCAATGAGAAATTTTCCATAAACCTTCGATAGTAACCGGCCAAGCCCAAGAAGCTGCGTACTTTGGTAGGAGTTGTAGGCCTCAACCAACTCTTAACTTCTTCAACATTTGTATTTTAAACCTCAATGACTTCACCGGATACTATGTGCCCAATAAAGGTCACCTAGCTTAGCCACAACTCGCACTTGGAAAACTTGGCGTACAATTTGTGATCATGGAGAATGCGTAAAACCATTTGCAAATGCTCTGCGTGTTCTTCCTCTGATCAAGAATACACTAGGATATCATCTATGAATACGATCACAAAAATATCAAGATAAGGCCTGAATTCTCGATTCATCAGATCCATGAAGGCCGTTTGTGCATTGGTTAGGCCAAAGGACATAACAAGGAACTCGTAATGACCATATCGGGTGCGGAAGGCTGTCTTTGGAAC
This sequence comes from Nicotiana paniculata, assembly GCA_005239505.1. Taxonomy (NCBI): domain Eukaryota; kingdom Viridiplantae; phylum Streptophyta; class Magnoliopsida; order Solanales; family Solanaceae; genus Nicotiana; species Nicotiana paniculata. The sequence continues at coordinate 57,361 of ML302013.1, read as the reverse complement.
AACTTCATCCTTGATTCTTAACTGATGGTACACATATCTGGGATCAATCTTCAAGAAATACTTAGCACCTTGCAATTGATCAAACAAATCATCGATTCTTGGAAGCGGATAATTATTCTTGACGTTCACCTTATTCAACTGTCGATAATTAATACACATCCTTAGCGAGCCATATTTCTTTCGAACGAATAATACTGGGGGCCCCCACAGAGAGGTACAGGGTTGAATAATTTCCTTGTCAAGAAGGTCCTTCAGCTGATCTTTTAATTCTTTCAACTCGGCAGGAGCCATCCTGTACGGGGGAGTCGATATCGGGCGCGTATCGGGTGGCACGTCAATAGCAAACTCAATCTCCCTATCGGGTGGAATACCCAGGAGCTCATCAAGGAATTCACTTACGACCAGTACCGACTGAAGGGTGGGAGGCACCGCCTCCGTATCTTGCACCCGTACCAAATGATAGAAACATCCTTTCGTGATCATCTTTCGGCCTTAAGGTAAGAAATAAACTTCCCTTTTGGCATTGCGATATCTCCCTTCCATTCGATAGCAGGTCCTCCTTGAAAGTAAAAGTGGACAACTTTCTTCCAACAATCCATGGTAGCATAGCAAGAAGCCAACCAATCTATGACCATGATGATATCAAACTCTATCATTTCCAATTCATTCAAATCAGCCAGGGTATGACAATTATGAATCACCACATCACAACCTCTATACACCTGCCTAGCTACCCCAGATTTTCCCACGGGCATAGATACTTCAAATGGTTGATGTAATAATTCTAGTTTCTTACCACACCTACTAGCAACAAACAGGGAACATGCGACAAAGTGGATCTTAGATCTATCGAAGCATACATATTAAGGGAGAATAAAGACAGTATACATGTGACCACGTCGGGTGATGACTCTAAATTTTGATGCCCTGGCAATGCATAAATGCGATTCTGGTATTGCCCACCCGGGCTAGACATCCCATTGCTACCTCTACCCTTTCCCATTGGTGGCCACATACCTTGTTTACAAGGTTGTGCTGTCGAGGAAGAAGCTGTTACAGATCCCGCTGGTGGTACCCCATAATCGACATTCCTCACTAGGAACAAGCGCATGATGTGATCAGGCTACCCACAAGAATAGCACAAATATGAATCCCGGCGGCAAAGCCCGAAATGATTCCTGCCACACCAGCCAAAATGTGGCACTTGGGGCCTTATATTGTGAGCTCTATCCTTTGGGATTTGGACTCTGACTAGAATAGGAAATCCAACCACAACTCTGGTCCTGAAACTGTGACATTGCACTAGCTACCGGATTAAATGGGTGTCGAGGAAATGGAGGTCTAAACTCACCTCATGGTTCTCCCATGTCACCTGCAGACCAGGCTCTCTTATGTTGACCTCGATCGTGTTCTCGAGCAGCTTGTTGTTGCCTTTTTCGATCCTCTAAGCTCTACACATAGTCTTGTATACGAGCAATGTCCATGTTCGGGCTCAGAGAAGCAGTGGTGCATTAAATAATCAGATGTGGTCCTACTACACCCATGAATTGGTGCACTTTATCACTCATCTCCGCTACAGTGAAGGGAGCACACTTGTCCAAGGAGTTAAATTGGATGTTGTATTCCCTAACATCATGTTACCTTGTTCCAACCGTAAGAATCTATCTTTCTTAGCTCGCCGGAGCTTAATAGGCAAGTATTTCTGCAGGAAGTCTTAGAAAACTCTTTCCATCCCATCGATGGGGCAAGAGATACCCTAGACCGCTCCCACGTTTCATACCAAGTGACAACAACATCCCGCAGTCTATATGAGTCAAGCTCCACAGACTCCACATCAGTGACATTAATAACTTGTACGGTCTGTTGCATTTGGTCTAGAAAATTCTGAGGATCCAAATTTATGAAATCCCCGACTCTCATACCGACCGCTCTATTTGAGGTGGCAGGGAATTGACGCTGTACCTGAGAGGCCATTAATTGAGTCACCAGCTGCACAGCATTTCTCATGTCTAAATCCTGCTCGAGAATAACTAGGGGAGGAACATGGGGTGCATTAATTTCTTTAGGTGGGTCGGGGGTGGTGTTGGTGTCCCCGAGACCTGGGTCCCAACCTCATCGTGGGGTCCATGCTGACCCACACGGGTAGGTGGAACCTGACTGGTACTTTCTCCTGCTTCTTCATTTAGTCCCTGAACAAGTAATGGACGTCTTGTGATCAACATTTCTATATACACAAACAATATAGGGATTAGAAGCGAATTCATATGACACAACTATAATGAATAATCTAGATTAGAAAGAAGGATAATCATCCTAAATATCATGTAGCCTCATTTTTATAAGTATGGTACACCATGTACCCATAAACAAGACTCTACTAGGTACGACTTGCAGACTTTCGAGGATACAACCCACTCTTATACCAAGTCTGTCAAAGGCTCGTGCGAACCAATGCCTGCTCTTTCGACAATTCATTCATGAGGTTTGCGCCAATAAGGACAACACTGGCATTTGGAATGAGTATAGCTCAATAACAAGGACAACACTGGCATTTCATACATATTACAACTGCCAGACTCTAGCTTGCAAGCCTCTAAGAGTACCAAAAGAACATACACCTACACAACTAAGTCTGGACGAGGCCCCACCGTACCCAAACTATTTACAACATATGCGTACGTACCTATTAACTTCTGAACAACTACTCTGAATGAGAGGAGAGCAATAATCACCAGCTGAAACGTGCACATACTAGGGAGGGGCATCACCGGATCTATTTGTACATGTGGGCATGAACACAACGCCCAATAAGAAAGGGTGTCAGTTAAAATAATGTACTGAGTATGTAAGGCTAAGAAACTACAAGTAAATCAGAGTCATAGCATAAGAGGTACGGGTACATGATTCTGGCCTGAACACTGAAGACAGCTCATCGGGGGCGTGAGTGAAACTATGAACCATGAATCATAAATACATGCAAACTTTGTGAAACACAACTTCTCTTTGGGGCTATGCATTATTTGATAATATACACACATACATATGTGTGTATATATATATATGTATGTATATGTGTATGTATATACACATATCATTAGCCGCTCTTTGGGGCAAATTTTCATCACTCCATACCCGACCTCATAGAGGACTCGGTCGTACCCGGCCTCAAGAGGTCTCGGTCGCACCCGGTCTCAACAAAACACAGCGTAGCCAGCCTCAAGAGGACTCGGTAGCCTCACATCACACATCATCACTCTATCATACTTGGCCACACATGGGCTCAGTAATATCTCACATCATGCATCATTATACCCAATTGATCAAGTGTTGTACAGTTGGTGCCGTACCCGGCCAACTACAGCGCCACACGGTAGAGTAAAATGGATACATATACATATATATATATATATATATATATATATATATATATATATAAGTTCAATGTAATAACCATTTCAAGAGATAGCAGCTTCGAACTTCAGAATAAATCGACCACATGAACACCAATTGGAAACAATGTAGACATTGAATGACTTGCTACCAGCAAACTACACAGGAACAAGGACAACATCATTTAGAGTACTTAGAACTACAACACTTTAAAGTACAGGAGTCTCTTGTAAAGAAGGAGGCACTTAAACGAACTCATGCAAAGAAAGAAGGTTTTCATATATACCTGGTCGTAATCTTCAATGGTGGTTAGCTTCGTCCCTTAATGAATCTTCAGAATTGATTCCACTCAATGATGGCGATGACTCCAAGCTCTTTGGGTTAGATCTTTCCAAATCCAGATTTACCTTTGATTTTGCCTTAATTTTCTAGGAAATTATAAAAAAGGCATTGAGACTATTTTGAGTTTTGATGATACTTCAAGAATGAAAGAGAAAGAGCCTAACTGCCCTTTTATATTATTACCAAGCATAGGAATTCCTCCACTTCCATACGCAAAAAGGGGTCGCCCCAATCCGGTTTCACCACACAAGGAGACACTTGGCATAGACCCACTGAAATGTGTGACCACCTTCTGGCTTCGAACGTGTCTCCAGCTAATTGTCCTTGCTAGGATCCTCTCTTATCATACTTTCTTTAAATGTGGGGCGTAACACAAGTTCGTATATGTGTTCCAAATATGGATGGGTTGCGTGAGTTAATTCTTGGGGAGGCCCATTGGTCCCGGTATTCCATTCATCCGAGTGCCACGAAGACAAATAAAGATTTGAGGCAGCACTATTAGTGGCAGAGGATGAACAAGGATATTTTTTATTATATTGCTCGGTGTTTGAACCTTCATCAGGTGAAATACGAGTATCAGAGATTTGGTTGTTTGCCTCAGAGACTTGATATTCCAGAGTAGAAGTGGCAGTGTATCACGATGGATTTTTAGTGGGACTTCTACGGACCTTAAGGAAATTCAATGCAGTATGGGTTATTGTTGACACACTGACGATATCTGCCTACTTCATTCCAGTTGTGACTACCTACTCTTCAGAGCGGCTAGCCCATATTTACATTCGCGAGATTGTTCGTCTTCATGGTGTGCTCGTGTCTATTATTTTGGATCGAGGCACTCAGTTCACATCGTAGTTTGAAGAGCGGTGCAACGAGAGTGTGGCACACAGGTAAATCTGAGTACAACATTTCATCCCTAGACGAACGGACAGTCTGAGCGCATTATTCAGATCTTGGAGGACATGTTACATGCATGTGTCATTTATTTTTGGGGTTCATTGGATCAGTTTCTTCTATTAGCAAAGTTTGGCTACAATAACAAACTTTAGTCGAGTATCCAGATGGATCCTTATGAGGCCTTGTACGGGAGGAGATGTTGGACTCCGATTTGTTGCTTCGAGCCTGTGGAGGCTAGGTTGTGGGACACTAACTGGGTCTATGATGCCTTGGAGAAGGTGAAGGTGATTCGGGAGCTACTTCGTATAGCCAAGTCTAGGCAGAAGAGTTATACTGACATGAAGGTTCGTTATGTTTCACATATGGTGGGTGATAGGGTTTTACTCATAGTTTCACCCATGAAGGGTGTGGTGATATTCGGGAAGAAAGGGAAGTTGAGGCCCAGTTATATTGGTCTTTTTGAAGTGCTTGAGGGAGTTGGAGAGGTGGCCTATAGACTTGCCTTGCCACCTAGTCTATCAGGTGTTCACCTAGTATTTCACGTTTCGATGCTTTTGAAGTATTATGGTGATCCATCACATGTTATGGACTTTAGCACAGTACACCTAGATGGGGATTCGACCTATGATGTGGAGCCGGTGGCCATCTTGTACCAGTAGGTTCGAAAGTTGAGGTCGAACAATATAGCTTCGATTAAGGTGCATTAGAGAGGTCAGCCAGTCGAGGAGGCTACATGGGAGATCGAACGGGAGATTCAAAGTAGATATCTACACCTTTTTGAGACTCCAAGTATGATTCTAGACCCGTTCAAGTATGAATGTTTGTTTGAGGGGGAATGTAATGACCTAGCCGGTTGTTTTGTGCATTGTAGCCCCGTTCCCCTATATATTGCCTCTTCTGTGTTCAATTGTGGTTATGTGACTTTCTGGGGTTGTTGGTCTGGTTTCGGGAAATAGTGGAGTGAATTGGGACACTTAGTCCCAACGTTGGAAGCTTAATATGAAAGAGTCGACCGGAGTTTGAATTTTGTACAGACGACTCTAAAATGGGATTTGATGATTCCTATATCTTCGTATGGTAATTTTGGACTTAGGTGTATGTCCGAATGTTGATTTGGAGGTCCGTAGGTTGATTTGGTATTTTTTTGGCGAAAGTTGGAAAGTTGAAGGTTTGGAAGGTTAAGAGGTTTGAGTGGGAGTTGATTTTGTTTATAACGAGTTAGAATTTTTGTTCGGTTGGTTGGAATAGGTCTGTTGTGTCATTTGGGACTTGCATGAAAAATTTGAAGTCATTCGGAGTTGATTTGATATGGCTCGGCATGAGTTTTGGAAGTTAAAAGTTTATTAGTTTTATTAAGCTTGAATTGGGGTGCGATTCGTAATTTTAAGAGGGATTCTAACATTTTCTCCTCTGAGTTTTGCAAGTACACCATCCCAGGCACTTCATGGGAGATAACATCTGGTCTCGAACTTGGTGGAACATCAGTCAGATAATCAGGGGAGTAGTAGTTTTACAATAAACTCTATCATTTTTTATGACTTCACTACTCACACCACATTTCTATATTTAGATCAGAACATCGTTCCCAGTTGTAAACCGAGAGCGATCATCAAATGGTTCCTGTGAATAGCTAAAAGGTGCATCATCCTGGGACTACACCTGAAATAACATCTGACATTGGACATTGTGGAGTATCAATCAAACAATCAGGGCAGTGTTAATTACAATTCCTAATTCCATCATTTTATGATGACGCTACTTTCACTATATTTCTATATCTTGATCAGATAATCGCCCCGCTAATAGCCAAGGACGATCACCAAAAGTTTCTTGTGGACAGCTCGAATGTCACAGCAAAACATCCATGCAGTCAATTGGGAGACAACCACAACAACTGTCTCACAAACAATCATGAGCATCACAACAACTGTTCAAAGGAGAAGCTGGGGCACGTCATCTAGACGGAGTCACTCTTCAAATCGGGAGGCACCAACATCATGGGTATAACGAGGCATCACTCCAAGTTTGTCTAAACCCTTGCATTTTATACATACCTTTGATGCAATTAATGTAGTTAGTTGCAATCCTTCAAAAATAGGAGAGTAAAAGAAGTGTTGAAAATCATACACCTTTAAAATGGGTTTGGTTTTTCTCGTCCTTAACTTGACGAATCGGTCAAGTCTAGCAACTTGGGTCATAGTTGATAGAATATCCTTACAAAGGGATCATCCCCAAAAAAAAAAAAAAAAGTATAACAAACATCTATATATCTTCTTCTGTTGCTTCTCTAGAAGTCTCGTCGGGAGACATCAACATCAAAATCCTAAAAATATCATCCTCTTTCCTTGAGTAAATACAAAATCCAAAACATCTCCCCTTTATCTCTAACCTTCTTGAACTACGTTGGACCTGATTCTCATTTCAGTGATATACATAGGCAATCTGCGGGTTTGGTCACATTTTAAAAAAACAATCAAGTAAGGACCCTTCCCAGGATCGACCTCATCTTTCAAAAAATCAAAGATACTCTCAGATTTTCAATTCTTGTCTCTCCCACCGCGTGGAGATTTTACATTCATGTCTCTCACATCATGCAGAGGTTTTCTTTCATGTTACTCCCATCGTGCGGAGATTTTACTTTCATGTCAATGCTCAGATATCGCTTTGGCACAGTAACAAAGCCCGTATAACATTCAATACTCAGATATCACTTCGGAACACTAACAAATACCTCTAACATTCAATGCTCTGATATCGCTTCGCAATGGTAACAAAGCTCATCTAACATTCAATGCTCTGATATCGCTTCAGCCCATCGAACATTCAATGCTTCGATATCGCTTCAAAATGGTAACAAACCCCGTCTAACATTCAACGCTCTGATATCACTTTGGAATATTAAATACAAAGCCCATTTAGATATCGCTTCGGAACGGTAACTACAAATCCCGTTTTACATTCTATTCTCTTTATCAATAATAAAAAAAATTCCCTGATTAAAAAAAAAAAATGAAATGAAAATTAAAGATATATTTTCTTTCTATTCATCTAAACTATGCTTGACCTAATTTTCATTTCAACGAGATACGTAGGCAACCTTCGGGTTCAATCTCATTTTTACATAAAAAACATTGTTAAGTGAAAATCCAAAAAAAAAAAAAAATCAAGAAGGGAACTTTTTCTTTGACTCTGGTCCCATTTATCAATAATCAAGCAAATCAAGCAAGGACCTCTCTTGGGTTCGATTCTATTTATCAAAATCACCAAAAATATCATTAAGTTAATTTGTTTTTTTTTTAAAAAAAACAAAGGAGGGAATTCATCCTCAAGATGTGTCCCATCTACAAAAAAGAATCATCTTGATCAAAATTGACTTGGTTGGTATCGATATAGTTAAGAGTGTGTATGGAAAAGGACATGTTTAAGTGGTATGATGGAGAGGATTAGTTTCGGGTAAATTATAAATTCCTGTGGTACCTCTTAATTATGCCTTATTGACGCTTGCGAGTCTCATGCTTACAGTTGAGGTAAGAAAAAATCCGGCCTCATCGTTTCATGTGCATTATGTGGTGAGCCTAGATTAAAATTTATTACATTGCATATTTAGAACTTGGCCCGAATGTTTGTTGAGGCAAAATCCTGAGTAATGCCTGGCTTAGAAAAGGATCGTAGGCCTTCTTTGACACGTTTGAGCCTTTCAAGCCTACCAAATGATATTAATCTCTAGAATTTCGCCTTTGAGCCTTAAGCCTTTTCTTTGGACAGCCACATCTTAGCCCACATCTTTTCTTGTGCTAAATGTCCAATCCCTCTCTTGGCCCAACCTCCTTGCATGCATTGAAAACATGTAACTTCGGACGAAGACCAAAGTGAAGGCGACTAGTATGAAAAGGCGAAAGATACAAAGTTCAAGACAATCAGAGACATGACTTCAAGAAACGAAAAAGAAAACTCCGCAAATTCAAGAGGAGGATTCAGCAAGAAGGAGAAAACTTCCGCAAGTTAGAAAGAAAATTAAAAAAAAGAGAGGAGAAAACTCCACAAATTCAAAGAGGAGGAACTGCAACAAAAAGAAGGGAAAACTCCTGCAAAGAAAGAGAAACCCCAAAAGAAAAAGAAAGGGAAAACCTCAAAAAATGGAAGAAGAACCTCCAAAAAGAAGAAAATGTTCAAAAGAAGTCAAACAAAAGAAAGGGACATCGAGCCGAACAAGATCAAGCGTTGAAGCACGGTTTGAACGCTGAAGACGCGGATACAATGCAATGCTCAAGGAGGGATTAGTCATTTTTTATCCCAAATGAATATCCTACCCGTTCCTAAACCTATATTACAAGCCAATAACAAGCCCTACACGATCCTATTCCGTGTGTTCTCACATTAATGGATATCACATAAAGGTCAAGCATATGGTATCTCAATCGCATGTATTGAATATCTTTATGAGTGTGAGTGTGAGTGTACTTCTAAAAAAAATGTCCTGAAATCAAAATACAAAAATACATAAAAAATGTGTGAAAATTAGGACTTTCTTTCGGTTAGGGTACTTGAAACATGAAGATAGGTTGAATTCAAAACTTTTTATTTAAGAAAGACGAACAAATCTTGTCAAACTTACGTATATCGGAGGTACCACTCGAAGATATAGGAATTACCCATAAACTGATCTCGGTTTGGTGGAAAGTATATGGTGAAAAATCTTATGCACAATACTAATTGTTGGTACTAACCAAAGCCAAATCAAAAAAGATGATTGATCAATAAATCAGTCTTTCTTCACTCTTCTCGATTTCAAACATTCTCTACAAAAAGTTACAAAACAGCAAAAAATATAAAAAACAAAAGAGTATAGGAAAATTTTGTTGTAACAGAACTACGCCCAACCTAACTTCACCCCCGGGGGGGGNCCCCCCGGGGGGGGGGGGGGGGAGAGGAGAGGGTACATAGTCAACTCACGTAGGGTTCGGTCCCACTCTTGTAATAGAAAACCAAAAATTATTTCTCTTTATTCGGATCTACACTACGACTTGATTTCCTTTGATAGGAATACGTAGACAACCCACGCAAAATTCATTCATCCATTATAATTGAACTACGTTTTGGCTGATTCCATTAGGATACATAGACAGTCCTAGTGCGACCCGGCCATATCAGTTCAAAATTCTATAACTTTGCATCTATTATCTGCTTGAGCCATTAATAACAAAACCCCTTTCATCAATATTCTTACATAGAAAAAATAAATAACTTCTTGCTTTTCCAGGCGCCCTCCTGAACATTGGGCATTTCATTTAAAAGTCAATTTTAGCGCCAACATTCCAATACGGGTATTTTGGAATTCAAATGCTCTGATATCACTTCGAATCGGTACACAACCCGGAGTTCCTTTTTTCATTCAAGTGCTCTGATATCGCTTTGGACCGGTACACATGTCGTATTTCCTTTTTGCATTCAAGTGCTCTGATATCGCTTCGGACCGGTACACATGTCGTATTTCCTTTTTACATTCAAGTGCTCTGATATCGCTTCAGACTGATACACATCTTGGGTTTCCTTTAAATAAAATGATCTGATCACTTCGGACCCGAATTTTCTTTTTCCATTCAAATCCTCTGATATAGCCTCAGACCGGTACACAGTCCGGGTTTCCTTCAAATAAAATACTCTGATTATTTTGGTCCATTAAACAACTAGGATTTCTTTCAATAATCCAAGTGCTCTGATCATTTTGGACTGGTACACAACCCAGATTTGTTTCAAAAAATCTAAAATTCTCCGATATGGCTTCAGACCGGTGTGTAACCCATATCTCTTTCGAATTAGAGTTCCAACCAGGGACCCTATTTCATTCAAAAAATTACATATTCATCTTTGTCGGATCAGATAAAAGCATAGTCCCCACTTTGTCAACTCTCCTAATAAGAGAGGCGACACAATGTGGAATCATCTTCTAGCAAATAAACTGGGGCAAGTTTTGAGGACGGACGTCGAGTTCCCCAACAACAATCGTCTACATGTCCCAAGTATCGTTCTTAAGTCCCATTGATATGGGATCCGAACCCCAAAAGTCAGAATAATACCCAGTATTATCACAGCCTAATACTGGGGAAAATTTCAAATCAAAAATCAAAATCAAATCGTCCATCGCTTCTCGAACAACAACCTGACTGATTCTCGTTTACATCCGAGATATGTAGGAAAACTCAACACATAGACCGACCGCATCCATATCAAAGTCCATTCAACCAATCCATCCAACACCCACGTCCAAATGTTACCACAACCCAACACTGGGGAAATCTTGGAAGCAATGTCGGGATCACAGGAACCTCAAACATGTTTCTTCGACTCCATGAGATCACGACTCATAAGTAGTACTAAATCTTTCTAGAACTACACACAACCTGAGATATATAGTCAACTCAGATACCAGAGTTCGGTCACAACCTTCAAAACTCCTCATTCCCACTCTGTCATGTCGGGACAAAATTGAGTTGGATGTAAATTTCTTTGCCCGAGGAATCTTACATCATCTCCGGTAAAAAAAGGGTAGTAGTTGACACTCAATTTTGTCCCTCCAAATTTAAAAATTAATTTTTGCAAGCTTCCTAGTAACAATTGGTAAAATATAGTATTTTGCATATTATTTAGCTCTTATGGAATTTATTGATAACTATTCTCATTTTTACAAAATATAGAAATTTTTATCATTTTATTACAATTGGTTAAATAATACCAATTTTGTGCACTTTTCTATATTTTAAACAATTTATTGATAATTGTCCTAGTTTTCAAATATTAGAATATTTTATAAATTTATTTTCTTTTCAAAAATAAAAATAATTGTTACTACATCGTCGTTGTAGTCATTGATATTTTTAAATAAATACTACAAGAGTTCTTAATTAAATAAATATTTTTCTTATATCGTGCCGTCTATTACATGGAAGCCAGTAGAATTTATCTCAACATTCGGATCAAATATTGTTAAACCCATGTCCCGTCAACATCCGATGTGATAACTCACAAAATGTGACAAGACATCTTGATGCGACTTGACATCGTGAACTGATTTGACATTTGGGAATGACTTTATGTGAATTGACTTTATTTTATTTTTAGCCACATATTTTCTTTAAAATTTTACATTTATTTTTAAACACATGGCCACTACATAAAAAACACACACATTACACAATATAGGGGGGCCATAAGATTTTAATAGGGAGAAACCCTAACTTCCATCATTTTCATCTCTCCCACTTTTGAGGAGATGGCAAGCGCAGCTCCCATTCTCAAGCTCTCTCCATTTTCCCACCATCGACCATGGCTGGAACCACTCTTACCCACCTCTCTTGTCCCATCTGCTCACCTCTCCCCCCTCCGTCGCTCATCCTTTCCCTTTCGCGACGCTTGTGAGGTTCCGTAAATTTTTTTCTAAAAATTAGTTTCGTGGTGACGGAGTAGGCGTAGGTGTTAATGATACTCGCCACGGTACAGACTTTTTGGGTTGAAAAGTGCGCTAGGGAGTTGAAGGAAAATATTTGGCAATATTGGGCATTTATACGGCACATTATGCAGCCACATAATCACTCTGCAGACCGCAAAATGGCCACAAATTGAGACAGACATTTGGACCATTTTTTATGTCATTTTCGTGGCCCATTATGCGACCGTAAAACCATTACACAAGATGCACTCTAATCGCATATCCAGCTTTGAAATTTTGCGGAGAAAGGTTCTACAGCGCATTATGCAACTGCAGAATAGGTCTGTGGGCCGCATAAGGCCGCAGAGTGGGGCAGGCCAGCCCAGTTCCGGAGGGCCATTTCGCGGCCATTTCATGGACCACAAAAGCATTATGCGGTTGCATATGAGGTCGCAGATCCTGTTCCGGTGCTTCATTTTGTTTTTTATAACCCAACCCTACTTCGATTAATAGACGCAATGGACCATTTTTGAGCTAAAACCTGATATTTTGAGAGTGAGAGAGTGCCCTAGAGTGGGAGAGTGATCTTCAATGTATTTTTCCTTCAATTATTGCTCAAATATTTGGAGATTAACAAAGAGAACTCACTAGGTCTTCATCCTAGAGGTAAGATTCTATACCCTAGCCCTTCATTTCAAAATTTAACTAAAAATGGGTAATTAACAAGATAATTCTTGGTTATGGGAGTTGTTTATTTTGCGTGCATGTGTTATCAAAGGGTGTAGGTAGATTTTGAGCTAAAAATAGTAAAGAATGGGTTGTGGGATGATGGAATCCTTCATAAAAGGACCTCTAAACCTTAATGCACACTTAGTATTTGATAAAATACTTAAATGAGCTAGAACCATGATCATCTTCCTAATTTTGGTGCAACATGTTATATTTCTAAAATAGATTGAAGTTGCTAAGAATTCCGAAATATTTTAGAGTTTAAGGAAGCTTAATTGAGGTATGTTGGCTAAAATCCTTTAGAATTGAATCCCACGGTGTTCATGTAAGTTATGTAAGACCCAAGTTGGTCATTATGAAATTGGCTATTCCGAATAAACTTGTGTTGAAAGTTATATGTTTAATGTGTGTTCCAAATACTTTTATCATGTTATGCTATAATTTAAGAATATATTCAAGTTATTGTTGTGTGTTAAGAATGTTACAACTTCAAGTCAAGTTTGAATGAAGGCTATTATGCCAAATTCTGTGGAAAAAATCTCTATGTGTCTAAGACTCTTAATTTCTCAACATGTGTACTTAAAGTCTTGAATTGAAAAGTCTTGTTGATTGATAATGATGATAATGTTTGATAGTGAAAAAGCTGAGCTTGAAATATGAGATATGGCCAAATGCCAGGAATGACATTATAATTGTGGCCACTAGTGCCAATGAATTGAAAAGATGTGAAAGGTGTATGAGATGAGATGGTTAATAGAAAAGGATGATGTCTCGGGTGAGACGACCTAGCCGATCGGGTCGTGATCGGATGTCATGCAACACACATGGTGGTGAATGTGCTAGAAATTATAATTGAAACTGTGATTATGGTTGATGTGTCAAAAGAGACGGCTTAGCCGATCGGGTCGTGATCGAAGTTCGTGTAAACGTACGGTGGTATTGTAAATGATGGTATATCGGTACTAAAGATCTCCCAACCTAAAAACATGAAAATTTGCTTGAAAAGTTATGTGGTTCTTAACTTGATGTCTTGGTATTGTTTGAGACTTCTATCGACTTTATGTTGGTTCCTCCTTGTATTGTTACTTATTCTATTGAGAGGGTGTTTAGTTATGCATACTAGTACTATTCTACATGTACTAACGTCCCTTTTGCCTGGGGCGCTGCATCTTCAGTGGATGCAGGTGGTTCCACAGCAGGAGGCATCGATCAGTGATAGCAGTACACCCTCTTTCCAGCAGACCTGGTGAGCCCCACTTTATTTCGGGGTCATGTATCTTTTTTTATTTGTGTATGGTGTTTGAGATATAGCCCGGACCTTGTTGCCAGTACTATCATTGTACTCTTTTATATCTAATAGAGACTTCGTAAACATAGCGTGGGTGGTATGTTGGTATGGGGAAAGTAAAATTGGTAATGTTGTAATTGTATCACACATTCCACATCAACCTATGAAAGAATATGTATATTTGGAAACCTATAAATGACGTAACTACTGATAATGAAATTGAGTTGTTATTTATTTGATCATCCTTACTACTTAATTAATGAATTGGATTATACTGCTTTTCTTGAGTAATTTCGGGTAGAAGGTTGTACAGTCTTGCTCGGCTGGGTCATCTCGGTTGAGCGTCGGTCGCACTCCCCGAGTTTGGGGCGTGATAACAATGCCGTTAGATTTGATCATTAGCTCAATGTCAACCTCAATCATGGCTGCTTCTATATCTCTATGGCCAAAACCATGGCCTGAACATAAAGATCTAGAGGTACTGTGTTACAACGGGTTTTGTCCGCTCGCTGGAAATTTTGTTGTCGTCTCTAAGGGCTGATGAGAATAATTTTTTGAGGTCATGACACCCCGAACGACCCTCTAGACTGGGCCCTATAATAATGAGGCTGTGATGATAAACATAGAAAATTAAAAGATGAGGATTGGAAAATAAAAGATGAGGACGCGACAAACCAATAGCCCTTTGGAAGGCGGCACGATTAGCTACGGCACGATTAGCTACCATAGTCGCACCAAGGCAGTTCTCATTCTTATGTCTAGTCGGATATAAAAAAAATACATATCTGAGCCTACTATATTATTTTAAAACTATTTTCCAAAAAGAAAAAAATTCCCAAAAAAATTTTCAAACTATTTTCAAAAACAATCTTTCAATAACATGTTCAAATAAAATCATATAAAAAAAAATATTTTATTATTTACTTTATATTATACTAATAATATAACTTCTTTTATTCTACAAGGTACTATCATACGAATTCGTCTTTGAAAGACGTCATTTGGAGAATGATCGAAGACGAACCCCTCACCGAATCCCTGCATCGTACTTCTCATTCTCGGATGTACCCAAAACATAAAGTATAGTAAAGTAGTAGATATATGTCGTATTTTCTTGCTTTCTTTGATGTTTATCTATTTACCAAACACTTAGGTTGAAATAGATTTAGTTAATAATCGGTTACCTTACAATGTTGTGCATTAGGTAATTTGTGAGATTTGTATGTATCCTTAGGGTATCAAACATATCTTTAAATTGGTTGATTAATTAGGATTGACATGCATATAATCAAATTAGGTTAGTTGTACTCCCAAAATAAAAACATTGTCATCCTCTTTTCATAAAAATAAAAACAAATCATTTTATTGTATTTTTTTAAAGTTATACAAGAATGTTTCCTGAGCCTCTCTATACGTAAATTATTCTTTAATATTTTTTGGTAATTAGTCAAATTTTACTTACCGAGGGAAAATTTATACACAAACAAATCAAAACCCCTAAAGCTAGACAACTCCAACTTTAACACAACTATATCCTTAACCTCCCCTCATCCCTTTTTACAACATGTTTCCAAGCAAACCTAGGGGTAATAGTTCATTTCTCAAATTCCAATATCTTGTTGTTCAATTGTCCTCTTCCATGTATGTCTTGTACTATCAGCTTACCGAGGCCTACGACACTACTTTATTTTTCCAGGAAAGTCCTTTGATTCCTCTCTTGCCACAAGTATTAGATACAACCAACCATCACATTCGATATATACCAACTTTGGTAATTTTTCCTTTAGCATGATTGATTTCCCAGTTATCTTCTTGGCTCCATCCCATAGGTAATTTGTTGATGCCTTGCCAGTTGAGCAGTTTGGTCCATAATTTTGCAGAGAACATGCAGTTGAAGAACATATATTATATGGATTCATCTTCGGTGTTGCAGAGAAGATACTTTATGTTTGTTACTACATCCCACTTAAGAAGCTTGTCCTTTGTATATATCCTTCCAAGAGCTACTAGTTGCAGGATAAATGTCCATATATTGCATCCAGTATTATTATACACTAGTCTTCTCCAGCTAACCTTGTGGAAGTCACCTTTTAACCTATAATAGAACATCTTAATTGAGAACGAGTAACATCCATCAAATCTTCATATGTGTAGCCAGCGACTTCAAGAGTCTCCATTGCCTTAAACACCTTGCTCACCATCCAAAAAGCATTTCTAGGTTTAACCTCCCACACATGATTTCTCTTCACATAGTAGTTATGGATCCACTTGAGCCATAATATGTCTTTTTTCTTACATAAATCCCAAAATTATTTGCATATAGCATCCTTATTTCATATATAGATATCAATAAAATTAAAACCTCCCGCACATTTGGGATAGCAGACTTTGTCCCATGAAAATAAAATGCCTTCCTAGTTATCTCGTTTTCCCCAGTCCATAGAAATCTTTTACGCACAGCTTTGATTTGTTGTATGATCTTGTTTGGCATGATAAATATCTGGCACCAAAACGTTTGCATAGAGAGAATACTCTTTATCAGTTGTAGCCTTCCCGTATAGGACACGAATTTTGAAGTCCATGAAGTGATTCTTCCTACCATTCTGTCTAGGCTGACATTTTGAAACTGATAATCTCTTAGTACTGAGGGGCACTCCTAGATATCTTACTGGTAATTTCCCTATAGGTATTTCCAAAACTTCCATACTATCCTTCTTCTCATCATCAGAAACTCCACCAAAGAAGATGAAAATTTTATGTTTGTCGACTTCTAGACCTGAGGCATGAAAAAATTACAAAAAACAGTCATATAACAATTTTACGGATCCCGTATCACCCTCGCAAAATAAGAGAAGATCATCAGCAAATCAAAGCTGCACTATTTCCATTTTATCACATCTGGGGTGATAATTGATATCATGTATTTTCCTCAAGGTCTTCCGGTTACTAGTTAGGTATTCCATTGCTAATACAAAGAGAAATGGCGACAGAGGATTTCCTTGTCTTAGTCCTCTCCTGGCAAAAAAAGGTAGTGTTGGTTTTCCATTCAGTAGGATAGACTAAGACTTTGTATTGACACAACTCATAACCTATTTTACAAACATATGCAGGAATGTCGTGCTGATTAGAATTTGTACTAGAAATACCCACTCAAGAGAATCGTACACCTTATGTGTGACGACCTAGTCGGTCGTCTTAAGAATTAACACCTCGATCCCCTGTTAACTATTTTCCCCAAGTCTATTTCTGCTAAATTGAATTGTCGGGACGTTCGATTTTGAGTTTCAGAGAGTTTTGGGACATTTAGTCCCTAAATGAGAGCTTAAGTGTTGGAAAGTTGTTCGTAGTCAGAGCAGTGTGAAGACGGCCTCGGAATGGAAATTCGATGGTTCCGTTAGCTCCGTTAGGTTATTTTAGGGTTGGGAGCATGTTCAGAATGTATTTTGGAAGTCCGTAGCTCATTTAGGCTTGAAATGCCGAAGTTTGAATTTTTGGAGTTTCCAGTCCGATAGTGAATTTTTGATCCGAGGGTCGAAATGGAATTCTGGAAGTGGTAGTAGTTCCCTCATGTCATTTGGGATGTGTGTGCAAAATTTGAGGTCATTCGGACAAGTTTGGACGTGTTTCAGCGTCGGATGTGAATTCTAGAATTTCCCTAAGTTCCTAGGCGTGATTCCTTGCATAATCGATGATTTTGATGTTATGAGACGTGTTTCTAAGGCTCGACCTAGTTCATATGAGGTGTTAGGGTTGGTTGGTGGTTTTGGTTGAGGTCCCAGGGTCCTCGGGTTTGTTACGGATGCTTAAGGGGTGAAGTTTGGGAAAATTGTTGCTGCTGAACCAGGCACCTTCTG
This sequence comes from Nicotiana paniculata, assembly GCA_005239505.1. NCBI lineage: Eukaryota > Viridiplantae > Streptophyta > Magnoliopsida > Solanales > Solanaceae > Nicotiana > Nicotiana paniculata. Next base: position 39,438 of record ML302013.1, on the reverse strand, counting down.
ATGTCTTCGCACCTGCGAAGGTTTTTACGTAGGTGCGGACTCGCAGGCGCGGTGGCCTTGATCTCAGGTGTGATAGCGGAGTTTTGGGCCAGTGGTCGCAGGTGGGACCTGGGTTCCACAGGTGCGACACCAGTGCATTTTAAGTGTCTTTCGCACCTGCGATGCTTTTTCCGCAGGTGCGGTGATCGAGTCCGGAGGACCGATTTCCCTGTGTGTTTTATTCCAAAAATCTGAGAGTTTGGTTCATAATTCTAAAAAATCATGTGAGGGCTCAAAGATTGGCGATTTTCTGTGGGTTTTGAAGAGAAGGATCATATGTAACATTTCCTAATCCTAATTCATTGTTAGACCATTAATTTTCGTTGTTTTCTTTAGTTTAATTATCAAAAATGGGGGAAAAACCATAGGAAAGGGATGAGATTTTCCCAATCCGAAATTCTAAAAATTTATGGGGTTTTGGCATCGAATTTCGATTGTTTCTGGTTGAATGAGCCCGTTAGTGAATGGATGTCCGGAAAAATATAACTTTTACCCGATTTCAAGAAGTGGGCCCGAGGGGCGTTTTGGTCATTTTACATGATTTCGCGTGTTAGCTTAAATTAAACAGTGAAACATCAGTTGCATGAGATGTTATTTACGATATGTAATTGAATTGTATAGATTTGGGCCATTTGGAGTCGGATACTCATGGCAAACGTGTGGTTTCGAGTTGATTTTAAGCCGGTTTGAGGTAAGTGGCTTGTCTAACCTTGTGTGGGGGACCTTTCCCCCTAGGATGTGATATTAGGTAATCGAATGCCTCGTACGTGAGGTGACGAGCGCGTACTTGTGCTAATTGTTGAAAAATCTAGTTTTACTTTAAATATTTAGACTGAGTTTCTTTCTTACCTGTTTTATTCTATTTGCAATTATAGTCTTTGTTAGCTTAGGAAAGCATGCCGAGTTGCCCTAAATTACCTATTTTCTTAAGTTGCTTAAATTGTACTACGTGAAGCATGTTAGGCTAGAAGTACTTGTTGCCTTGTATTGTTGCACTTTATTTCTGAATATCTTCTTGTTGTGGCTGCGTATTTACATTGGGATTAAGGATGTGGGATTCCGGAAGCTCCCCCCCTTGTTTGGTTACTTTGGGACTGCGGGTTCGATTCTTGATATATCCCCCTGCACATTTACTTTGGGACTGCGGGTTAGATACCCAATAGATTCCCCTGCACATTTACTTTGGGAATGCGGATTCGATTACCGATAGATCCCCCTGCACATTGATAGCTGGACTACGGGACGATATCCTGGGAGATCCTTCGGATATACATATGATGGACTATGTGACGGTATCCCGGGAGATCCACTGGACAGTTGAGAAAAGGACTACAGGACGGTATCCCCGGAGATCCTTCAGATATACATATGATGGACTACGGGACGGTATCCAGGGAGATCCACTAGACAGTTGAGAAAATGACTACAGGACGGTATCCTGGGAGATCCTCATTGTTACCTTTGTTATCGAGTTGTTCATATTTCGTGTTTGGTCTGTTCTTGTGTTTGTCATTTCCTTGTTTGACCTGTCTTATTTCACAGCTCTATTCATTATTTCTGTCTTTCTTTCATACTGTAAATTCCTATTATATTGTTTAACCTCAGTAGGGCCCTGACCTTACTTGTCACTACCCGACCGAGGTTAGGCTTGGCACTTACTCAGTACCGCTGTGGTGTACTCATGCCCTTTCCTGCGCATGTTTTTCATGTGCAGATCCAGGTACCTCCACTCAGGTGCACTATCCCCGAGGTTGAGAGATACTGTAGAGACTTCGAGGTACATCTTCCGCGTCCGCAGACCAGAAGTCTCTATCGTATTTAAGCTTTTTGTGAAAAGTTATCCTTCCTTACAGTTTTATAGACATTCTGGAGTTAGAGCAATGTATTATATTCTGTTAGCCTGTGGTTCCTGTGAGTTTCCGGGTTTTGGGGTGATGTTGTAGACTTCCGTACTATTTTGGGTTGTATATTCCCAGTGGAATTTATATACAGTCTTCCTCTTAAATTGTTCAGCTTTCTTTTACTTAATTATTCCGCAAATTATGTTGTTATTCCGCATTGCTAGGCTTACCTAGTTTTAGGGACTAGGTGCCGTCACGACATGTTCATGGAGAACGGGGGTCGTGACAAGTTGGTATCAGAGCTCTAGGTTCATAGGAGTCACGGAACACAGGCCGATTTATTAGAGTCTCGCTGATCGGTACGGAGACGTCTGTACTTATCTACGAGAGGCTATGTAACTGTTTAGGAAAAATCTTCACTTCATTGATTTCTCTGTCGTGCAATATCTTTTGACATCAATTCTAAACCTCTATTTTCTATTCTCTCACAGATGGTGAGGACACGTGCTAATCGGGACGATCAAGCACCCATGCCCCCTACTGCAGCCGCTAGAGGCCGGGGTCGGGATAGAGGCCGAGGACGTGCACGTGGTGCCGCGAGAGCACCTGCGCGATCTGCCGTCGAGTTACCACCAGAAGATTCAGCCGAGGTCCAGACACCTGCCACGCCTACTGCCACCACTACTCCAGCCCTTCAGGAGACATTAGCTCAGTTCGTGTCTATGTACACCACTCTGGCTCAGGCAGGGTTGCTTCCCCTTGCTGCAGCCACATCTCAGGCCGGGGAGGAGCAGAGACTCCCGCCACCCGCATTTTTGAGCAACGAGTGCACGTGGAGCAGGTCTCAGAGATCTTTCCTGTGCCGTCGGTAGTGCCAGTTCAGCCCGAGGAAGGGTCAGCTGCTTCGGAGGACGAGCAGCGGAGACTTGAGAGGTTCAAGAAGTATGACCCTTCGGTATTCAGTGGACTAGCATCAGATGATGCCTTGGGATTTCTAGAGGAGTTTCACCGTATTCTTCGCACTATGGGCATAGCCGGATCTAGTGGGGTTTCCTTTACTACCTTCCAGCTTCACGGAGCCGCCTATGATTGGTGGCGCACCTATGAGTTAGACAGTCCAGACGAGGCTGCTTCACTGAACTGAACCCGGTTCTCAAATATGTTCCTGAAGAGTTTTTGCCTCAGAGCCTCAGGGACGCATGGCGCACAGGGTTTGAGCACTTACGCCAGGGTGCTATGATAGTTTCAGAGTATGCTACCCATTACACCAGAATGGCTAGGCATGCACCGGATTTGGTTGCTACTGTCCGCGAGAGGGTTCGCCGGTTCATTGAGGGTCTTGTCCCATCCATCATATCTAGCGTGGCTCGAGAGTTGGAGATGGACATTCCTTATCAGCAGGTAGTGAGCTTTGCTAGGAGGATCGAGGGTATGTTTTCTAGGGAGCGACAGGAGAGAGAGGCCATGAGGTCTCGAGAGTCGGACCACTACTCTGGTACCCGTACCCCAGCAGCAGGTCGTCATGGTAGGGGTTATATGGTCTGCCTAGTTCATTCAGCTCTTCCCGCAGTCAGCGGTACCCCAGCTCTACCCAGGCCTCAGGAGCCTTATCATGCACCTCCAGTTTCTAGCGTGCCTCCTGTGCGGGGTGTTTTTCAGAGGTCAGTCTAGAAGACCTGGCCCTAGCCAGTCACAGCCACCACGTCCTCCCAGAGCTTATTTCAATTGTGGTGATACACGCCATATGGTTAGGGACTGCCCCAAACTTGGTAGGGGTGCATCTTCATAGACTCTTCAGCCACAGCGTGCTCAACAGAGTTCTCAGGCCATGATCACAGCTCCAGCTGCTACCCCACCTGCCCAGCCAGCTAGGGTCGGAGGTCGGGGAGGTAGAGGTCGCCCTCGAGGGGGAGGCCAGGCCAGATATTTAACTATTCCTTCTCGTACCGAGGTTGTTGCCTCCAATTCTGTCATCACAGGTATTATACTGGTTTGTCACAGAGATGCATCGGTTCTATTCGATCCAGCCTCCACGTATTCTTATGTGTCTTCTTATTTTTCTCCGCATTTGGGTATAGCCCGAGATTCTTTGGGTTCTCCTGTTTATGTTTCTACTCCTGTGGGAGATTCTCTTGTTGTGGACCGCGTTTATCGGTTGTGTTTGGTTACTATTCGTGGTTTTGAGACCAGTACAGATTTATTGTTACTCGATATGGTGGATTTTGATATTATCTTGGGCATGGACTGGTTGTCGCCCCATTATGCTATTCTTGATTGTCACGCCAAGACAGTGACGCTGGCTATGCCAGGTATTCCGTGTGTTAAGTGGAGTGGTACTTTATATCACACTCCCAGTAGAGTTATCTCTTTTCTTAGAGCTCAGCGTATGGTTGAGAAGGGGTGTGCCACGTATTTGGATTATGTGAGTGATTTCAGTGTTGATACCCCTTCTGTTGATTCAGTTCCAGTGGTATGAGATTATCCCGATGCGTTTCTAGCTGAACTTCCGAGCATGCTGCCCGTTAGAGACATTGATTTTGGCATTGATTTGTTGCCGAGCACTCAGCCCATTTCCAATCCTCCTTACCGTATGGATCTTCCTGAGTTGAAGGAGTTGAAGGATTAGTTACAAGAATTGATTGATAAGGGTTTTATTCGACCCAGTGTTTCATCTTGGGGTGCTCCTGTCTTATTTGTGAAGAAGAAAGATGGTTCTATGTGAATGTGTATTGATTATCGCCAGTTGAACAGGGTTACAGTGAAGAACCATTATCCCTTGCCTCATATTGATGATCTATTTGACTAGCTTCAGGGCGCACATGTATTTCCTAAGATTGATTTGCACTCAGGTTACCATCAGTTAAAGATTCGGGATCCGGATATCCCGAAGACTGCTTTCAGGACTCGGTATGGCCATTATGAGTTTCTAGTTATGTCATTCGGGCTGACTAATGCCCCCGCAGCATTTATGCATTTGATGCACAGTGTGTTCAGGCCATATCTCGACTCGTTCTTCATTGTTTTCATAGATGATATTCTTGTTTACTCCCGGAGTCGGGAAGATCATGAGCAGCACCTGAGGACAGTGCTTCAGACCTTGAGAGAGAAGAAGTTGTATGCAAAGTTCTCAAAATGTGAGTTTTGGTTGAGTTCTGTGGCATTCTTAGGCCACGTGGTATCGAGTGAGGGCATTCGACTGGATCTGAAGAAGGTAGCGGCCGCGGAGAGTTGGCCCAGGTCGTGCAGAGTTGTCCCAGGCCGACCTCAGTTACAGAGATTCGCAGTTTCCTTGGCTTGGCAGGTTACCACTGCTGTTTTGTGGAGGGATTTTCATCGATTGCGGCCCCTATGACTAGATTGACCCAGAAGGGTGCTCCATTTCAGTGGACAGAGGAGTGTGAGGCGAGATTTCAGAAGCTCAAGACAGTTTTGACTACAACTCCAATCTTGATATTGCCTACTGGTTCAGGGTCTTATACAGTTTATTGTGATGCCTCACGAGTTGGCCTTGGAGCAGTGTTGATGCAGGACGGTAGGGTGATTGCCTACGCGTCCAGACAGTTGAAGATACATGAGAAGAATTACCTTGTCCATGAACTTGAGTTAGCTGCCATTGTTCATGCTTTGAAGATCTGGCATCATTATTTGTACGGTGTGCCTTGTGAGAGACCACCGGAGTTTGCAGCATATATTTAGGCAGAAGGATCTAAATTTGCGCCAGCGTAGATGGTTAGAGTTACTAAAGGATTATGACATCACTATATACCACCCGGGCAAGGCAATTGTGGTGGCCGACGCCTTGAGTCGCCGGGCGGAGAGTTTAGGGAGTTTGGCATACCTTCATGCAGCGGAGAGGCCTCTAACCTTAGATGTTCAGTCCTTAGCCAGTCAGTTCGTGAGATTGAATCTTTCTGAGCCTTGCCGGGTATTAGCTTGTGTGGTTTCTCGGTCTTCCTTATTTTATCGTATCAGGGAGCGGCAGTATAATGATCCTCATTTACTTGTCCTCAAGGACACTGTCCAGCACGGTGATTCTAGAGATGTGACCATTGGAGATGACGGGGTATTGAGGATGCAGGGTCGGATTTGTGTGCCCAATATTGATGGGCTTCGAGAGTTGATTTTAGCAGAGGCACATAATTCGCGGTATTCCATCCATCCAGGTACTGCGAAGATGTATCAGGATTTGAGGCAGCACTATTGGTGGCGAAGGATGAAGAAGGATATAGCAGAGTTTGTAGCCAAGTGCCTCAAGTGTCAGCATGTCAAACGTGAGCATTAGAGACCGGGAGGGTTACTTCAGCAGATTGAGCTTCCAGAGTGGAAGTGGGAGCGGATCACCATGGACTTATGGTTGGACTTCCTCGGACTTTGAGGAGGCATGATGCTATTTGGGTGATTGTGGATTGACTGACCAAATCAGTCCATTTCATTCCGGTACTGACTATTTATTCGTCGGAGCGGTTGGCGGAGATTTATATTCGGGAGATCATTCATCTGCATGGTATTCCAGTTTCTATTATTTCAGACAGAGGTACTCAGTTCACTTCACGGTTCTGGAGAGCCGTTCAGCATGAGTTAGGTACCAGGGTGGAGTTGAGCACAACATTTCAGCCCCAGACAGACGGACAGTCCGAGCGCACTATTAAGATTCTTGAGGATATGCTCCGTGCTTGTGATTGAGTTTGGAGGGTCTTGGGATAAGTTCTTGCCATTGGCAGAGTTTGCTTACAATAACAGTTATCAATCCAGCATTCAGATGGCACTGTATGAGGCTTTATATGGTAGGAGGTGCATCTCCGGTGGGTTGGTTTGAGTCAGGTGAGGCCAGGCTATTGGGCACAGAGTTGGTTTAGGATGCACTGGAGAAGGTCAAGGTGATTTAGGATAGACTCCGTACAGCTCAGTCCAGACAGAAGAGTTACGCGGATCGGAAGGTTCGTGAAGTTTCATATACGGTCGGAGAGCAGGTTCTGCTCCGGGTTCGCCTATGAAGGACGTTATGATATTTGGGAAGAAGGGAAGTTGAGTCCGAGGTTTATTGTCCCTTTTGAGATATTGAGGCGTGTTGGGGAGGTTGCATATGAGATTTCCTTACCTCCCAGCTTGGCAGTAGTTCATCCGGTATTTCATGTTTCGATGCTCCGGAGGTATCACGGTGACCCGTCTCATGACTTGGATTTCAGCTCAGTCCATTTGGAAAAGGATCTATCATATGTTGAGGAGCCTGTAGCTATATTGGACAGGCAGGTCAGAAAGCTCAGGTCGAAGAATATTTCTTCAGTAAAGGTTCAGTGGCGGGGTCAGCCGGCCGAGGAGGTGACCTGGGAGACCGAGCAGGATATGCGCAGCAGTTACCCTCATCTTTTCACTACTTCAGGTATGTCTTTATGCTCGTTCGAGGATGAACGAATTTTTAAGTGTAGGAGGATGTGACGACCCGGTCGGTCATCTTAAGAATAATGCCCCGATCCCCTGTTAAGTGTTTTCCCCAAGTCTATTTCTGCTAAATTGAATTGCCGAGACGTTCGGTTTTGAGTTTCGGAAAGTTTTGGGACATTTAGTCCCTAAATGAGAGCTTAAGTGTTGGAAATTTGCCCGTAGTTGGATCAGTGTGAAGACGGCCTCGAAATGGAAATCTAATGGTTTCGTTAGCTCTGTTAGGTGATTTCGGGGTTGGGAGCGTGTTCGAAATGTATTTTGGAAGTCCGTAGCTCATTTAGGCTTGAAATGCCGAAGTTTAAATTTTTGGAGTTTCCGGTCCGATAGTGAATTTTTGATCCAAGGGTCGGAATGGAATTCTGGAAGTTGCAGTAGTTCCGTCATGTCATTTGGGATGTGTGTGCAAAATTTGAGGTCATTCAGACAAGTTTAGACGTGTTTCGGCGTCAGATGTGAATTCTAGAATTTTCCTAAGTTCCTAAGCTTGAATCCTTGCATAATCGATTATTTTGATGTTATGAACGTGTTTTTAAGGCTCCACCTAGTTCATATGATGTGTTAGGGTTGGTTGGTGGTTTTGGTTGAGGTACTGGGGGCTTCGGGGTTGTTTCGGATTCTTAACGGGTGAAGTTGGGGAAAATTGTTGCTGCTGAACTAGGCACCTTCTGGTGTCTTCGCATCTGCGAAGGTTTTTACGCAGGTGTGGACTCACAGGCGCGGTGGCCTTGATCGCAGGTGCGATAGGGGAGTTTTGGGCCAGTGGTCGCAGGTGCGGCCTGGGTTCCAGAGGTGCTGCGGGACCGCAGGCGCGACCAAACGACCGCAGGTGCGGCCCCAGTTCATTTTAAGTGACTTTCGCACTTGCGATGCTTTTTTCGCAGGTGCAGTGATCGAGTCCGCATGTGCGATTTTCCTGTGTGTTTTATTCCAAAAATCCGAGAGTTTGGTTCATGATTCTAATAAATCGTGTAAGGGCTCAAAGATTGGAGATTTTCTGTGGGTTTTGAAGAGAAGGATCATAGGTAACATTTCCTAATCCTAATTCATTGTTAGAGCATTAATTTCTGTTTTTTTCTTTAGTTTAATTATCAAAAATGGGGGAAAAACCATAGGAAAGGGATGAGATTTTCCCAATCCGAAATTCTGAAAATTTATGGGGTTTTGGCATCGGATTTTGATTGTTTCTGGTTGAATGAGCCCGTGAGTGAATGGATGTCCGGAAAAACATAGCTTTTACCCGATTCCGTGACGTGGGCACGAGGGGCATTTTGGTCATTTTACATAATTTCGCGTCTTAGCCCAAACTAAACAGTGAAAAATGAGTTGCATGAGATGTTATTTACGATATGTAATTGAATTGTATAGATTTGGGCCATTTGGAGTCGGATATTCGTGGAAAACGTGTGGTTTCGAGTTGATTTTGAGCCGGTTCGAGGTAAGTGGCTTGTCTAACCTTGTGTGGAGCACATTTCCTCTTAGGATGTGATATTTGGTAATTGAATGTCTCGTACGTGAGCTGACGAGCGCATACTTGTGCTAATTGTTGAAAAATCCGTTTTTACTTTAAATATTTAGACTGAGTTTCTTTCTTACCTGTTTTATTCTATTTGCAATTACAGTCTTTGTTAGCTTAGGAAAGCATGCCGAGTTGCCCTAAATTACGTATTTGCTTAAGTTGCTTAAATTGTACTACGTGAAGCATGTTAGACTAGAACTACTTGTTTCCTTGTTATTGTTGCACTCTATTTCTGAATATCTTCTTGTTGTGGCTGCGTATTTACATTGGGACTACGGATGTGGGATTCCGGTAGCTCCTCCCCTTGTTTGTTTACTTTGGGACTGCGGGTTTGATTCCCGATAGATCCCCCTGCACATTTACTTTGGGACTGCGGGTTAGATACCCGATAGATCCCCCTGCACATTTACTTTGGAACTGCAGGTTAGATTCCTGATTGATCCCCCTGCATATTTACTTTGGGACTGCGGGTTCGATTCCCGATAGATCCCCCTGCACATTTACTTTGGAACTGCAGGTTAGATTCCTGATTGATCCCCCTGCATATTTACTTTGGGACTGCGGGTTCGATTCCCGATAGATCCCCCTGCACATTGATAGGGTGACTACGGGACGGTATCCCGGGAGATCCTTTGGATATACATATGATGGACTACGGGACGGTATCCCGGGAGATCCACTGGACAGTTGAGAAAAGGACTACGGGACGGTATCCCTCGAGATCCTTCGGATATACATATGATGGATTAAGGGACGGTATCCCGGGAGATCCACTAGACAGTTGAGAAAAGGACTACAGGACGGTATCCTGGGAGATCCTCATTATTACCTTTGTTATCGAGTTGTTCATATTCCGTGTTTACGCTGTTCTTGTGTTTGTCATTTCCTTGTTTGGCCTGTCTTATTTCACAGTTGTATTCATTATTTTTGTCTGTCTTTCATACTGTAAATTCCTATTATATTGTTTAACCTCAGTAGAGCCCTGACATTCCTCGTCACTACACGACCGAGGTTAGGCTTGGCACTTACTGAGTACCGCTATGGTGTACTCATGCCCTTTCATGCGCATATTTTCATATGCAGATCCAAGTACCTCCACTCAGGAGCACTATCCCCGAGGTTGAGAGATACAATAGAGACTTCGAGGTACACCTGTCGCGTCCGCAGACCAGGAGTCTCTATCTTATTTCATCTTTTTGTGAAAAGTTATCCTTCCTTACAGTTGTATAGACATTCTGGAGTTAGAGCAATGTATTATATTCTGTTAGCCTGTGGTTCCCGTGAGTTTCCGGGTTTTGGGATGATATTGTATACTTCCGTATTATTTTGGGTTGTATATGCCAAGTGGCATTTATATACAGTTTTCCTCTTAAATTGTTCAGCTTTCTTTTACTTAATTATTTCGCAAATTATGTTGTTATTCTGCATTGCTAGGCTTACCTAGGTATAGGGACTAGGTGCCGTCACGACATGTTCATGGAGGGCGAGCGGGGGTCGTAACATTATGCATATCCAATTTCATCGTGCATCAAGGTGAAATTCCTTTTCTTCCATATCCCTTAACCAATTAATGGCTATTATATTATCTGTGATCATCCTGCCTGGCACTAAAGTCGACTGGCAATTGTCCACCAAATAATTCATAACTATCTGTAGCCTCTTCGTTAAGATCGTAGAAATGAGTTTGTATACGGTAGTGCAGCATGAAACATGCCTATTCTTTAAGGGATGCTAGAATTTTTTGCCCTTGGAATCATTGTTACTGTAGTGCAATTTGTAAATTATTCTTTAATTAACACACCTTGGGGTAGATATAATTTGTAAAGAAATTACAACTGAACTAATGTATTTTTTTTGAGAGACTTAGACATTGTAATCATTTGGGTTTGGCTCACATAAATTGTGTTCCAAGACCATGACTCTAGAATGGCATTTATTTACTCATTGGATGATAACTCATTGTTACCATAAGGTTTCCTTGTATTAATACAATAATTTCTTATGTCATAAGCATTTTGATATATTTTTCCTATACCATACTTATTCTATTCATAAAATTAATTCTTTTAGTTTATCCATTATCTACTAAGATTTTTCGAAGATGTCACGACCTAGAACTCAACATGACGTGATAACGCCTATCACAATACTAGGCAAGCCGACAACCACAAATAACTATGCATTTTTAAATTGAAAATAAGATAAAACAAGTTTAACAGTAATAACTCTCATAAATAGTCGATAAGAAATACAGCGACTCAAATACAAAATTTTCAAAAATTTGGGTGTCACTAAGTACATGAGCAACTAAAGTGTCAACACAGTCAAACTGCTAATACAACTGTCTAAAAAGATAGAACAATGCTAAATAGAATGAGAGGAAGGAGAGTCGAGGTCCGCGGACGCCAAAGCAGTTATCTCAAATGTCTCCAAACAAATGAAGCTCCAAATCTAGAAACTGCCGTGTCCAGAAGTACCTAGATCTGCACATGAAATGCAAAGTATATTATGAATACAACCGACCCAATGTACTCAATAAGTAACATGACTAACCTTGGGCTGAAAGCAGTGACAAGCTCAGAATGATACTATCCAAATCCAAATAATAACAAGGCATATATGACAGGAAGATGATAATAATGATTCAGAGGAAGCCTCGTCATTAGTTTGTAGATAGTTCAGAAATGTAGACATGCTTTCAAGTATTTAACAGTTTGAGCTCAAGACGGATAAAATATGGCAACTATGGCTAATATGAGGTATGCTACATCTTGATATCTACATGTAAAATATGCATGTCAACTGTAATGCAACACAGAGATAAAACCATATTCTTATACTCTCGAGGTATTCATCCTCACTCAGCACGCTCAATCACTCAGTACTCCCAATCACTCAGCACTCTCAATGACTCGTCACTCACACTCAGTAAGTACCTCCGCTCACTGTTGGTATATCATATTCCAGAGGTGCGGATCCTTCCCAAGCGCTAATATGAGCCAATCATAGCATAAATCAATAAAGCTTGTTTTAGCGTGCAGCCTGATCCCATAAATATCACTCACAATCAGGCCCTCGGCCTTACTCAGTCATCAATCTCTCCATTCTCTCGGTCTCCCAACACTCTTGTTAATCAACGCAAAACAATGATACATAATGTGACAATAAATGATAACACAGACTAAGATATGATATGCAAATGATAAATGCGACTTAGTACATAACTATGATTTAAGAAAATAACTCGATAACAAAAACGACCTATGTGGGTCCCAAAAGTACATAACTATGATTTAAGAAAATAACTCGATAACAAAAACGACCTCTGTGGGTCCCAAGAGTATCAGCATATTGCCTAAACATGATTTCTAACATGATTTATAGCTCAATTTCTCTAACACATGGAGAATAAATGAACAATGATAAGATTAGATAACTACACAGCTCCATGGAATCAACCGAGTCACAATTACTACGGTGCATGCCCCCACCCTCGTCACCTAGCATGTGTGACACCTCAACACCAACCACATAACACGTAGTTTGGGGATTCATACCCTCAACATCAAGTTTAGAAGTGTTACTTACCTCAAACTGCGCAAGTCTCTACTTCAACAAGCCCTTGCCTTGCGAATCGGCCTCCAAACGACTCGAATCTAGCCACAAACAACTTAATACAATCAACACAAGCTATAGGAATCACTTCCATATGATAAATCTAGGTTCATTAACAAATGTCAAAAACTCAACCAAAACGTTAACCTCGGGCCCACATCTCGGAATCCAACAAAATTTAAAAAATCCGAACACACATTCAATAACGAGTCCAACCATACCAAAATTACCCAATTCCGACATCAAATCGTACTCAAATCTCCAAATATTACTCTCCAATCCCTAGCCCAAAATTCCCCAAATTCCACCTTAAAAACACATAATCTAGGTGAGAATCAATGGGTATTCAATATTGATAGACAAAAACTGTTGCAAGTTGCTTACCTATTGAAATATAGTGGAACCCCTCTCAAAAAGCGCCTCCAATCGAGCTTGCAAAGTCCAAAAATAAGAAAAAACTAAAAACCCTCAATTTTATGAAATCTGCCAGGCATCTCGCACCTATGAGCCAAAATCCGCTTCTGCGGAACTGCATCTGCGGTGCAATATCTGCACATGCGGAACTCACATAAGTCCCTTCACTCTATATCTACGCCCCCAAGACAGCATCTGCGCCCAAACTTCCACTTCCACGGAAGCACCTGACCACCTCAGCCTCACCAATTTCCTCTTCTGCTATCTCCCTTCCACAAGAGTGACTCCGCTTTGGACTACCTCTCGCACATGCGTGTCAAGACCAAAAATCCAACTAGTCGTGATGGGACCTAACCCAACCCGCTAGGTAAGCCAGTTAACAATTATCCAATTCCAATGAAGTTTAATAAGGCAAATAAGTAAAAGAAAATATTTGAATCTCATACACTTCCCAAGACTGGTAGTACAAATCATGAGCTTCTAAGATTAGAATTTACAAATCTAGTATGAAAAAAATACATCACCTGTTCGAAATGTACGTAAACAGATTTTGATAATTCTAAGGCTACCATGAACAAGAGACATCTACAACCGGAACGCATGTACATCTTCAAATCCAACTCCCGCAGATCACAGTAACGTCAACAGTCAACATCTGCACGCGAGGTGCAGAAGTGTTGTATGAGTACAACCGACCCATGTACTCAATAAGTAACAAACCTAACCTTAGGTTGAAAGTAGTGAAGAGTTGGGACAAGGTTCAACGTCCAACTCCAATAACCAGCAACAGTCCATAACAATATAATAACAGGATACATAAAATAACTCAGAGATAAGATGCTCAACTCGTTCACAGTTACGAAAAAATAGACATGTTTTTCAAGTATAACAGTAAATCCCATATCTTCCACCGAAACCCCTAAGCATATGAGTAAGTTTGAAAACTGTGATTTGTCGATGTTTCATTTTCAGATAGAATAATGAAAGTACATCTCTATTCCTACATGTTAAGATACAAGTAAAATCATGAATGTTGCCAAAACCGGGTAGCCTAAGGAAATGCATCTCTATGCATGTATCTCAAGTATGCACGTCAAATGCAATTCATCTCAGTGATGAACTCATGTACTCACACTCTCGGAGTACTCAATATCACTGTCTCACATTCTGTCTGACCATTCTGAATACCCAACACACTCAATCACTCAGCACTGTACAATACTTGCTGCGGCGTGCAGCCCGATCCACATATATCCATAAGGCTCGTTGCAGCGTGCAACCCGCTTCACATATATATAGCCATAAGGCTCGTTGCGGCACACAACCTGATCCACGTATATATAGCCATAAGGCTCGTTGCTGCGTGCAACCCGATCCTACCCCCCCCCCCCCACACATATATATATATATATATATATATATTAAGAAATCAACTATGCTGACTAGGGGTATGTACAGACTCCTGGGGGGTTCCTTAAGCCCAAGCACTATAATCCGCATGGACAACTCACGTGCTATAGTATCAATATCTGGATCCGCACGTTCAAATCACGTGCTATAGTGACAATATCCTCACAATCAGGCTCTCGACCTCACTCAGTCATCAATCTCTCTAGTATCCCGGCTCACAACACTCATGCTGAGTAGCCCAAATCAATGATATCAGATGTGATAATAAACAATAATAGAGACTCAAATATGATATGTAATGATGATTGTGACTGAGTACGTAACTGAAATTAAGCAAATAATTCAACAGTAAAGAATGACCACTATGGATCCCACTGGTACTGGCATATAGCCTAAACATGATTTCTAGCATCAATTACAGCTCAGGTGCTCTAACACATAGATTACAGTAGAAATGTTCAGATAAGATAGCTAGACAGTTCCATGAAATCGACTAAATCAGAATCTACACAGTGCATCCCGTCACCTAGCATGTGAGTCACCTCAACACTAATCACATAACACGTAATTAGGGGTTTCATATCCTTAGCACTAAGTTTAGAAGTGTTACTTATCTCGAACAAGGAAATTCCAATATCGAACAAGCCGAACGATGCTCCAAGAGTGCCATCACACGTGTACCGACCTTCGAACGGATCGAAACTAGCCAAAAGCAACTCAAATACATCAAATAAAGCCCAAAAAAATAATTCCAAATGGTAAAGGCTGAACCCATAATTAAAAGCCCAAATAGGCCAAAAAGTTAAGACCCAGGCCCGCACCTCGGAACCCGATGAAACTTATAAAACCGGAAATCTATTCAATTACAAGTCCAACCATACTAGTTTCACTCAAATCCGACTCCCAATCGATGTTCAAAACTCAAACATTCACGTTATGAAACCTTAGGCAAAAAACCCCAATTTTCTCTTTAAATTCACAAACCAATTACCAAAAACGAAGATAGATTCGGGGTATATAATGAAAACCGAGTATAGAACATTTATCCCAATCCTTGTGATGAAAATTTCTCCAAAAATGATCTATATCCGAGCCCCCAATCTCAAAATATGATAAAAGAACCCAAAACCTCAATATATAGCTTCTGCCCAGGCATCTTCGCTTTTGCGAACAAATTAGCCGCTTGTCACGACCCAAAATCTATTAAGGTCGTGATGGCGCCGGACACCACTGTCAGGCAAGCCAATCATTAATTAATTGAAATAATTTCCTGTTTTAACATTTTTTTCCGAAAATTGTTACCTTCCACTTACAAGTAATAAAAACGAATAAAAATTTATCAAATAAATACAACAGGTAAGTATTCCATTTATTCAGTTAAATCCTAAACACATCCCAGAACCCGGTGACACAAGTACATGAGCAAATTCTAAGAATTTCACAAATATTACAAAGCTTGTCCGAAATACAAATTGGACAAGGAATTTAAAATGGAAATAAATACAATATGAGGGAGACTCTATCAGTTGCGGATCGCCTCCAGATGATGCAGCTCGCCTAAGTCTCCAGACCAGACACGTCGCTATGAAAGTACCTGTGCAATGAAAATGCACAGCAAGTGTAGCATGAGTACGAAAACAACGTGTACTCAGTGAGTCGCCCGCCTAACCTCAGAGAGGTAGTGACGAGAGGTCGAATTAGACACTTGCTAGAGGTCAATTTAGTATGTTCAAGTGAGACACTAAGCAGAATGTCATAGGCAATTTATTAAAATCAGGAATAAATAATACCAACTCCTTCCACATTTAACACTTTAAATCTTCGTCATTTCAGTTGACAATTTAAATCATAATCCGGGATGAGAAACATCAGACTTATTTCACATTTTACACATAAATTCTCCTTCCTCATAACTGGCCATTAAAACTTCCTTAGGCCGATAAACATGTATAAATCACAGCAAATACGCAGTAAATATCATGCGCAAGATATGCCGAGGGTCGACGGCCCGAACCAACATAAACATAAATTGTGCACTGCCGAGGATCGAACAACCCAAATCATAAATGCATCTATTTTCCCCGCTCGCGAATCAATCATGCGACGCTGTCAACATAATAATAATAAGGCTAACCTGCTCGCGAATCATACCTGCGACTCAGGTGCTCATATGAATATAGATAATTACAGGGTCATCCTGCTCGTGAATCATACACGCGACTCACGCACCCAAAGTTACACATATTCACACCAATAAACCACATTTTTATCAAGAAAATTAGTTGTTCAATGAAGTGATAAAATTCTCCTTTTAATAAACATGAGTATAATATTTAAAATTTTTCTGGAGATTTACTTGCCGATTTTGACAAGGTTACAAACTCGATAGGTTTATCTGAAACACAATTATCCAAGGAAGAATCAATTCTCCTTATAGGTGATCAAGAAAAGTAAACTCTATCCTTCTCAGAGATTTAGATACTAATTGAAAGCATCGCATGATATTTTATTGACAAGCTCACAAGTACAACAAGTAAAGCATGCTAGTGGGTCATAGACTACCCGGACATGGCATAATAGTAGCTACGCACGGACTCCCCTCATCTCGTGCGTACTTAGCTCCCACAATTAATAGCATGTTATTCATTTAGTTCACCTAGGGTGACAATTCCCCCTCACAAAGTTAGAAAGGAGACTCACCTCGCTCCGAAATTCCATAACCAGCTTCCAATCCGTTCCGACGACTCCAATGGACGCACAACGCCCCAAAACTATCCAAATAACGACAAACCAATGAAGATATACTCTAATATTTACAACAACTCAAATTATATAATTTTCCAACTCCGCTCAGTGAATTGATCAAAATGCCCGCAGGCCCACGTGCCCGAAATCAAAAATTTCTCGAAGATATATTCTAGCCATAGCCTTACTAGTTCAAATATACAATTTACACTAAATTCCATGCTCAAATTCGTGGTTAAAATCCAAATACAAATTTCTAGGTTTTCTTCAAGATTTCCCATTTTTTCCATAATTTTTCATGTATAATTCCATGTAATAACCTTGTATTTATCTTAAAAACATAAAGAAATTGCTTACCTAGCAATTTATGAAGAAAATCCTCTCTTGAAGCCCCTCAAAATCGCCCCACACCAAAAGAAAATGGGAGAAATGAGCCAAGAATCCCGTTTAAAATAATACATTGCCCAGGCATCCTTATGTGCGATCGCACAACATCAACCGCGATTGCACAAGCAAAATCCCAGAAGCCTCCCAGAACACCCTGTGTGATCGCACAGTCACATCTGCGGTCGCACAAGCCAAAACCTGAAGCCTCATATATTTCCCTCTGTGCGATCGCACAACAATAGATGCCATCGCATAGACCAATGCAGCAGCCCCCAAAATCCTCCTCTATGCGATTGCATACATCCAAGTGCGATTGCACAAGCCAAATTACCAGCCCCTCTAATTCCTTCTCTGCGATCGCACCACTAGGGATGCGATCACACTGAACCCCCAAAACACCAGAAAACAACAACACAAAACACTTGAAAACAACCCGGAACCACCCTGAAACACACCCGAGACCCTCGGAACCCCGTCCAATCACACGAATCAGTCCCATAACATCCCACGAAGTTGTTCGAGGCTTCAAATCACATCAAACCACGCCGAAATCACGAATCGCACCAAAATTCAAACTTTATGAACTTGGAATTTCAAACTTCCACCTCCGATGCCGAAACCCGTCAAATCACCTCCGATTGACCCCAAATTTGGCACACAAGTCATATTCGACAATACGGACCTGCTCCAACTTCCGGAATCGTATTCTTACCCCGATATCAAAATTTCCACTTCCGGTCGGATTTCTCAAAAACCTTCAAGTTTATATCTTTAGCCAAATGACTTCAAAATGACCTACGGACATCCGAATTCACTTCCGATCGCGCTCCCAACTCCAGAATCACCATGCGGAGCTATTTCTAGGCTCGGAATCCCAAACAGACATCAATATCACTAAAATTCGCTTCAAGCCGAACTTAGGAAATTTTTTCTAAAATGCTGACTTCCACAATATGCGCCGAAACGCTCCCGGGTTATCGAAAGCCCGATCCGGACATACGCTCAAGTCCGAAATCATCATACGAACCTGCAAGAACCTTCAAATCCTGATTCGGAGGTTGTTTACTCAAAATTCCAATCGTAGTCAATTTCTCCAACTTAAGGCTTCTGAAATGAGAATTGTTTTTCCAAATTGACTCTAAACTTCCCGAAATTCAATTCCGACCACACATACAAGTCATAATACCTGAAACGGAGCTGCTCATGACCTCAAAATGCTGAACGACGCGCTAGAGCTCAGAACGGCCGGTCAGGTCATTACACCGCTTCTGCAGTGTTTCTTTCTGCGACACAAACTCCGCTTTCGCGGACTCCACTAGTCAGCTGTCCTCTCGCACCTGCGCACATTGTTCCGCTTTCGCGCAATCGTAGGTGCGAGGCAAAAAGGCGTATCTGAGAAAACTCCCAAATGAGTTGTTACCGCTTATGCGATCGAATTCCCGCGCCTACGGACGCGCAGAGGCGCCAAACTTTCTGCTTCTGCGGTCTTCCTCGCCCAAAGGTCTCCTCGCTTTCTGCAATTGCGTTCAGGCTTCTGTGACCATACCACATACGCTAACCAGCCGGAGGTGTGATCACACCAGATCTACCACCAGCAACTTCAGCCAAAAATGATCCTAACAATCTGAACCTCGTCTGAAACTCACTCGAGCCACTCGGGACTCCCTCCAAATGTACCAGCAAGTTTAATAACATAACACGGACCTACTCGAGGCATCAAATCACACATAATAACATCAAAATGATGAATCGCACTGTAAATCAAATTTAAATGAACCTTGAACTTCAACTTCCAAAACTCGTGCCGAAACGTATTAAATCAACCTGGAATGAAGCAAAATTTCGCACATAAGTTCCAAATGACATAATAAAGTTATTTCAATTCCCGAAATTACAATCCGAACCCGATACCATCAAGATCAACTATCGGCCAAACTTATGAACTTTCTAAACCTTCAAATTTATAATTTTTCACCAATTCGTGCCGAAACCTTCTAGAAACATCCAAATGCAAATCCAGGCATACGACTGAGTTCAAAATCACCATCCGGATCTAACGGAACCATCAAACTCTGTTCTGAGGTCAAATTCACACAAGTCAAACTTGGTCAACTCTTCCAACTTCAAGCTTCAACAAAGAAATTCATCCTCCCAAATATATTTCGAATAATATGAAAACACAAAACCGACAATTCACATATATCATAATATATAACGGAGCTACTCATGCCCTTAAACTACCGAGTGAGGTGCAATTTCTCAAAATGATCGGTCGGATCGTTACACTGCGACCAAGTGTCGCACCTGCGACCAAGTGTCGCACCTGCGACCAAACTGTATTGGTAAAAAAGAGTTTCACACGTAAGCCAACTCTTGACAACTCAGCCAGTTATGTGGACACACGAGAACGCGACAACTAGATGTGATTCTTTGAAGAGGTACAGAACAAAGAGGCACGATTCAATAAACCCTCGAGCTCATCAGCCACGGGAAAATCAACCTGATCAAAACAGGGAAGAGACACGGTCAGAATGAATCTGGACAAAGCTACGGGCAGATTCAAGAACCAACAATTGATTACTCGTACGTTACGTAACCGTATCCCAATTACCGTTATCCTTTGTAACGCTCCATTAATTTCATAATTAGTCATTAATGGGAAATCATAGAAAGAGTTGTACGTTATATCAAGTAATCTCCTATATAAGGGAGGGGAATATAGCTTGTAAAAGCATCTGATTCTCGAATACAATCTACTTTGATTTTCTATATTTCTGCAATATTGTCTATTACTCGTTTTTCTCTATTTCTTTGATTATCAGTAACCCGTGTTCATCCTAGAAATAGCTTTAGTCAAAGGATCTAATTCTTTGGTTAAACAAAAACAACCCCCAGCTCTCCTTCGCACCTGCGCATCACTATCCATACATGTGACTCGGCACCTGCGACCACTCCTTCCGCAGGTGCGATAGCACCAGACATCAGTAGCTTCAGCAAATCTTCTAAGTCCAATTTCAATTTGTTAACCATCTGAAACCAATCGAGGCCCCTGGTACCTCAACCGAACATACCAACAAGTCCTAAAAAAACATACGAACTCGCTCGAAGTCTCAAATCACATAAAACAACAATTAAACTAGGAATCGCACATCGATTTAAGCCTAATGAACTTATGAACTTCTAACTTCTAAAACAAATGCTGAAACATACCAAACCAAATTCGATTAACCTCAAATTTTTCATACAAGTCATAAATGACACAATAGACCTATTACAACTTCCGAAACTAAAATTCGAGCCCGATAATAATAATTTCAACTCTTGGTCAAGCTTCCCAACTCTCCAAACTTCAACTTTTCCAACTTTCGCCAATTCAAGTTGAAATCGTTTACAGACCTCAAAATCAACATCCAAACATAGTCCTAAGTTCAAAATAACCCTATGGAGCTATCAGAATCATCAAAACTCTATTCTAGAGTCATTTACACATTAGTCAACATCCAGTCAACTCTTTCAATCTTAGGCTTCCAACCTTGGGACTAAGTGTCCTAACTCATTCCGAAATATCTCCGGAACTAAACCAACCATCCCAGAAAGTCAAATACAACAAATGAGCATAGAATAAGCAATAAATGGGGAAACGGGGCTATAATACTGAAAACGACCAGTCGGGTCATTACAGACGATTATTCTTTTCCACGTTTACCAACCATTTGGAGTACATTTCTAATTTTTACATTTTTAGCTTTTCACTTAAATAGTTAATATTTGTACATCAATCAAATTCTTTCAAAGTGTATTCTTTAATTAATATTCATTTAGTCAATTCGCAAATATTTCACTTGTCACTACGTATTCTCATTTTTTTAGTAACTTCCTATACTTGTCCATTCATTTTAAAACGAAATTCTTTCATACTTTATTTATTAAATTAAAGTGTAAGACATAGTATTTGTATATCATTTAACCTTGTCAGGTTTATTTTTATTGTTCTTTATTACATTTTATACTTAAGCTAAATATAGACATTATCCTCTCTTCGCTTAACTTATGCTTTAAATACCAAATTCTTCTCGTTAGGTCTTGCGCACCGATTTCAAAGAAATATTCTATTATTTGCTTGCTATAACTAATTGCCCTCTATTTAATTTAACTTTTCAATTATTCTTGCAAATATTAAATCAACTAGAGCAAATCCCCATTTTGGCCAATCGGTTTAAAGTAAGTTTCCCTTTTCTTTTTACATTTAGCCTATCACTCAAAATAGCTTACCTTTGGTTACAAATAAAATTCTTCCACGTGCATTCTTTAACTACAATTTATTTAGTTAATTTATAAATAGTTAATACATATTTTCTTTACCTCCTACCAAGTCATCAAAAATATAATTTCCACATACTTATTTCACACCCTTTGTATATATTCTATTATTTGACAGTCATGTTTAATCATTTTTCATTTGAACTACTTTTATTATTCGTTCCATATATTAAATTAATCATTCTTTTAAACCTTAACTCATTTATTTGATTGTATCCACTGAAACTATATTTTGTGGATCTAACACCCTTTCCTCGAGATAACTTGAACCCTTAACTAGAATCTCAACGGTTTCGTACACCATGACTCAACTTATATTATGTAGTGTAGTATATGTATCCTAGTATACCATAAATAATAGGTTGCTATTCTAAAATTTAACCTTGTAGAGTACTATAAGTTGTACAATGTTTGACATGTACGGTAACTGCATAGCATGATTCTACTCACTTTTATCCATTTCCGTTGCTTGCATGATCTCAACTGCAGAAAGTAGAACCCATCTAATCCTTCAATGAAATGGACCGGATGTTCCATGTAAGCTGATTGAATCACTCCTGGCAAAATATCCATCACTTGAAATAATATTGGCAACTCAACTGGTCCAATCTGTAAGGGTAGGTAGATCTCTCCGATGACATCTTTTTGTGACCCATCGACAGACCTCACTCTTACATGGCTTTCTTTCACTTCCCTCAAGTGGATACCCAATTCTCGCAGAGTAGAGAACGGGGAAATGTTTACTCCGGTTCCTCCATCAGTGAGTACTAGAGACACGACTTTATCCCACACTTTATTGTGATACGCAGAGCTTTATTTTTTATCTATACCATCCACATGAAGTTCATTCCTCCAAAAGGAAATCATTTTTGCTTTGGCCATCTTTTCAATGGTTGCTGCTAACGCCTCGTTGGTAGTATTTCTTGTCACACTTGCAAAGAACCTAAAGCAAAGCATCCCTATGAATGTCGGAGCTCATTAACAAATGAATTATCGATATGCGAGAAGGGGTCTTTCTCAACTGTTCCTCCATAGAATACTTTTTAACTGGCATCTTCCTCCAAAACTCTGTCGCCTTGGTGTCTGTTATGTTTCTTTATTGATTATGTTATCTACTCGGCGTCCCTTGGTTTACCTCTTCTGGAGTGTAACATCTTCCTTATCTAGTCATCCTGTGAGCAGCTGTGGTGCCAGTCATTGTATCCTTTCCCTTTGACTTGTAAGTCCATGACATTATTTTATATTCTCGACTCTCCTTATTTTTTATAGTGGGGGTGGACAATTATTGGTATGTCTGAACTATCACAGGAGGATTCTGTTGCATAGTAATCAATGGAGTCGCCCAAGGTGTCACTCTTGCAGCTTCACCATTCCTAATAGAGAAGATGGTCCCCTTCAGATCATAATACTCATCCAATGTAATCATGTTGGCTCCTTGATTTCTATGGTTCAACAACGGGTTACGATTTACATTCAGTGGAGCTGGTTACATTAGATGGCTCCACTTTTAATTAGCAACTCGATTTCAGTCTTCAATCTGCAGCAGTCCTCAGAATCATACCCAGGAACACCCGAATGGTAGGCACAATGCTTGGTTGCGTCAAAATATTTGGAGGGTTGGTCGGGAATTCTCCCTTCGACTAGGTGTATTAATACGGCTCTCCTAAACCTTTCAAACAATTGAGCTATGGGTTAAGCGATTAGAGTGAAGTTTCTAGGATTTCTCTCTTCAAAGTTTAGGTGTTGCTGTGGTTCATAGGAGGGTTATTTTGGTAGATGGTGGTTCTGATTGAGGCATATGGTCGTGGTGGGTTTGGATTTACATTGGCTCTGGGTGGATTGTATTGAGGTTGAGTAGTACAATTAGGTGTTGTATACTAGAGCGTAGGTGGGTTAATGTGAGGGATGGGTGTTTATGAGGGTAAGAGTTGTTTCTACGAGAAGGACATGACCGGTAGTAGGGGATATGGGGCGCATGTGCGATTTGGGCTGAAGCTGAGGAAAGTCGCAAGTGCGGGAGATTGGCCGCCCCTGCGGGAGCGCAGGTGCGGAGGAAGGATCGCAGGTGCGGAATCGAGGCTGGGCAGAATGTTTAAAACTGTGATTTGTTGGCCATTTCTTCATTTTTCTCTTCGTTTGGACGATCTTGGGAGGCTTCAAAGAGAGGATTTCTTCTTGCATTTTCAAGGTAAGTAATTCCTTCATGTTTCTAAGTTAAATACAAGATTATATGCATGGATTAGACATGGAATTTAGTAGGAGAATTGGGATTTTTGAGGAAAGACCTAGAAATGGTAATTTGGATTTTTAACCACGATTGAGCATAAAATGTAGAGAAAATTGTATACTTGAGTTAGTAAGGCTATGGGTAGACCTCTTCGAGAAATTTTGGATTTCCAGGCACGTGGGGACGAGGGTATTTTTGTCAATTCACTGAGCGGGGTTGGGAAAGTATATAATTTGAATTTCTTGTGGGTATTTGGATGAATTTTCATTGCTTTGCTCGTTATGTGGTAGTTTTTGGGCGTTGTGCATCCATGGGAGTCGTCGGAATGGCTTGGAAGCCGGTTATGGGACTTTGGAGTGAGGTAAGTCTCCTTTCTAACCTTGAGAGGGGGAATTATCCCCTAGGTGAACTAAGTAAGTATGTGTTACTATCTGCGGGGGCTACGTATGCACGATGTGATGGGAGTCCGTGCGTAGCTACTATTATGCCATGTCCGGGTAGCCTAGGATCCACTAGCATGCCTTACCTGTTGTACATGTGATCTTGTCTGTGATATTAGACTGCTAATATAATCGAAATCACAATTTGATATCTAAAGAAGACTAGAGTTAATTTTCTTAATCAGCTGGAAAGAGAATTTTTTTCCTCCGTGGTTAATCGTGTACTTGATAAAGTGATATTATTGAACATTTTTATACTTGGCAAATAAATTTCGAAAAAAGGATTTAGACACTATTTTATGGTTTAAAAGAGAAATCTGTCATTTACTTGAGTATTTGTTTTCCCGACTAATTCGGGGTGGACTATTGATTGTGCCTGACTGCATGTGACCGCTTCGGAATTTACATTCCGCGATCGGAGCGTTATTTCCCCCACACTCATGGGAGCGGGCCGTATGCCACGGTGGATTGAAAGATGCACTTTTGGTACGGGTCGTTCGATCCTCGGCAGTGCATAGACATGCATATTTTATTGAGAGGTGCACTTTTGGTATGGGTCGTTCGATCCTCGGCAGTGCATAGACATGAGTATTTTATTGAGAAGCACTTTTGGTATGGGCCGTTCGATCCTCGGCAGTGCATAGACATGCATATTTTATTGAGAGGTGCACTTTTGGTATGGGTCGTTCGATCCTCGGCAGTGCACAAAGATGATTATTATGACGGCTCAGGCCTGTTGTCCTTATTCCGTATGCGCATGTTAAATTGTTAAATGTTTTCATGGATTTTTAAAGTGATAAAATGTTTGGGGAAAACAAAGAGGAAATTGTTTATTTAAAATATTTGGGGGAAAATGAGAAAGTGGTAACTGTTTGTTTACTTCCAGTATTTACTTGGATTTTCAGTGCCTTATATATAATGCTGCTTTTCTACCTTTACATGCTTACCGTGTTCATCATATCCTGTTAAATTAATTTGTTGGACCTTAGTGAATGTCTAGTTCGACCTCTCGTCACTACCTCTCTGAGGTTAGACGGGCGACTTACTGAGTACACGTTGTTATTGTTCTCATGCTACACTTGCTGTGCATTTTTATTGTGCAGGTACTTTCATAGAAATGTGGAGGACTCAGAGACTTAGGCGAGATGCATCATCCGGAGGCGATCCGCAGCTGACAGAGTCTCTCTCGTACTGTATTTATTACATTGTTTTAAATTTCCTAGTGCAATTTGTATTTCGGACAGGCTTTATGATGATTGTATAAATTCTTAGAAATTTATCATGTACTTGTGACGCCGGGTTCTGGGATGTGTTGGGATATATTTGCTAATGTGTAATATTCAAACCATTGTTTTAATAACAGGTTTTATTTGGTTAATATGTAATAAAGTGAAGGAAATGTTTTTCATAGATGTTAAAACCGGAAATTTATTTCAATTAATTAATGATTGGCTTGCCTGACAATGATGTCCGGCGCCATCACGACCTTAGGGATTTTGGGTCGTGACAACATGGTATCAGAGCTCTAGGTTCCCTTAGGTCTCGCGAGTCATGAGCAAGTCTAGTAGAGTCTTGCTGATCGGTACGGAGACGTCTGTACTTATCTTCGAGAGGCTACAGGGCTGTTAGGAGTACTTCCCTTCTTGATTCCTCATCGTGCGATTCGATTCCTTTGAGGCTTATGCCTATGTTCATTCCTACTCAATCTTACGCGTCGTGAAACGCTTTGAATCAGGAATTTGAGGAATTGAAATCATTCTACGGATGTAATTTGAGATTTTTCCATGTGTAATTTGTTGGGGTTGTTGTTATGGCCCTGCAAAAGAATAATATGTTGCTTCAGCTCAGTAGATGTGTTTCTGAGAGCCTTAAGGCTATGCTCAGGTAGTGATGATGCTTGCGATTGGTTATCGCGCGATGTCGATATGTGATAGAATGCTTGCCCATATGTTGGGGGTGATGAATTGTTTGAGGGGAGGTCTTCTCAGAGTGTGATTTCGAGATTTCGGTATTTTAGTTCCGGCAGAGGGAAGGCATTTGGATTATGAATGGTTCGGTTGGGGTTGATAAAGTAGTAAGACTGGGTGTCTTCAAGTGAGGTGGGATATACACCTGTGTCGTGAAGTCGTCGTCATTGATCGAATGGAATGTGTAAGTTTGTCGGTGCTATGGTTTCTTCGGTTGCGTGGGGTCAGAGTATCGAGACGAAGTATTGAAGAATGCGGTTGACATAGACCGTGAGGAGCGATGGTTCAGTACCGGATAAGTGTTGATAATGAAGGCAGCTAGAGAAAGATGATCTTCGTAGAGCTAGAAGTCGTGGTGATCTGCTGGTTTGAGAGCTACAGAGAATGATCCTGAAGTGAGGTTAGGCGGTAGTTCCATTTCTAGGAGGCCAGGTGTAAGAAGCGAAAGTCGAGCAGTTGCAAAGTGGGGGAGAGGCAGCATAGCTTGGAATTTGAAGATATTGTCACGCATTTAATTGATGTCCATGAGGAGCGGACGGACTAGTAAAGTTGGTAAATCAAGCAGGACGTAGGATGGGGTATTAAAGTCGCAGAGAGCGTGCATTTTGGCGTCGTTGGAAGTTGTCCACGGGTGATCTCCACAGGTGGGTTACCTCCTGTGAATAGGTTAGCGGTGGCACGGGTGGCAAGTTTTTGCGAGGGATTCTAGTGGCTATTCGGTAGGAGGCAGAATGTGTGAATGATTCTAGAGAATTTGAGTATGTAGGGAGTGCTAGCAAGAGAATTTCGAAGGATTGGACGGATTGGTTGAGCAAGATCATGTTAACAAAGGAGAAAGGATATCGGCGGGGTCTAGAGTGGTGCAAGGATTAGCTTCGGGCTAAGTGGAGGAGTCCCACCATTTTGGAGTTGGGTTGTAGGATTGTTTTCTCATGGGGTTGCGGATTGTCGGTGTGTCGGCAAGTTATCACAGCTAAGGGAAAGGAGTAAAATGGTGATTGTGCGTGGGATTTGATGAATGTGTGCAAAAGTTGGCTCTGTCAGACCGAGGTTAGGCTTTGGGAGATTCAGAATTTATGCTTAAGGCATAGGCAAGTTGTAAGGATAGTGACTTGGTCACGTGTTTCATTGAAAAGGGTGTTCATGTGCTAGGAGAGCCTTGGAGTTGATTGTATTCAGAACCAGTCAGAGTGGGTGACTCTCAATACCGGTCCTAGTGAATTCTAAGTTAAGAATGCGGCGTTTAAGGGTTCAGGCAGCAGTATGATCGAGGATTGAGCTTATGCAGCGTAATTCCTAAGAAAAGGAAAATGGTTGGGATTCTATAATATGTTTCAGCGTGCAGGATAGTATTAGAGGAGTGAGAGAAATAAACTCCGGATTGTAGAAAGATTATCATGAGGGTATGCGACGGGTTGCGGTATTTAGGCAGCATAGTCTCGTGAATCAAGGTCACTCAGGATGAGTGAGGGTTGGGTTTTCTATGAGTTGAAGGAAGTTGTTGTTATTCCTCAAGCAATCGTAGATGATTAAAAGAAGATAGATTGATTAGCAATGGTTAAAATGGCACATTTACGGCAGTGATCAGTTCCTTCGGTGTGATTAAGTTATGCACGTTGTTTGTGCCGGTGTGTGCAGGGCTTGTCGGTCGTTGTAATGGATTTCATGTGGGAGCATTTGAGTGTTATGGCCTGTCAGGTGTAGGCGGATCCTGGAAGGGTTATGGTGGTATAGGCTACTACTTAAGGATTTGCATGTTGGGGGATTGTGGGAATTCATTCGTGTGTTGAAATGGTACTCCTAAATTGAGTTAACTAAAAGGTTTCTATATGATGAAGTGTTCACCCTATTGGTGGTTCAGAAGTTGTGATGGAATTCTTGCGCTACCTCATATTGGCATGTTAGGTGCGGTAAGCAGTATGTAACTGGGAGTGAGAATCGAGATTGTAATTCGGTGTTGATAAGGATGTCACGAGCTCGTAAGAGCAAGAAGGAGTGCTTTGAAAGTTCAGAGAAAGCTGGTGTTATCTTCAGTGTCACCTGAGATTGATATTCGGTGGAAAAAGCTTTGTACCCTGGTCATGGGTTCTTGATGTGTCTTGTTGCCTTGTGTGGAAGGTCGTGGAAGCATGACCGCGAAAAGATTGTGTAAGTGTGACATGTAGTCACTTGATGGATTGAAGATTTCGACTGAGTATAAAGAAGTGCAATGTTGTTCATTTGAGAAGTTATGCCTGAGAGGCGTTTAGTTCATTTGGTTGTGGATTGTGGGGTGTTTGTCCCGGCTATGATGGTTGTTCTCGCGTATTATGAGAGAAAATGGGTGACCCAGGTAAATCTATTAGCTTAGTTTGGTGCGAGCAAGGTAGAGTCGATGTTTGTGGATGGATTTAAATATGATTATGGGCTCCGTATGAGCCAGTCATGTTTATTTCAGTAGAGCACTTTTCATGGAGAGGTATTAGAATAGCAGATGTTGCTCCATCTTCGTCAAATTCAGGTGATCTTATGACTGTGCCGTGTGAGTTGTGAAACGGCTTGATAATTTCCTATGTGTTGAGGTCCCGCGTAGTGGGGATGTTAAGTGAGCAGGATAGCTCTTGAGATCNTGCGGCTCTATCAGTCTCCCCAGGATGGTATTATACACTTAGCGTGCTTGTGACCGATATTCGGTAATGTGTAATAGTGAGCAATTCAGCTCCGTATATATTTCCTTATGTGAGTTTTATGATGGGATCAGGTGGCACGCCGCCACGGGTATGTATTCGGATCGGGTTGCACGCCGCAACATTGTGATGATGAGAAGGGTTAATGTATATTTATTTTCTTATGTTTTACTTCCTATTTTCTGAGAAAAATTCATACTAGTTGCGTGAGTTTAATAACCCCTTCATGAGTCATTTCTTATCTATCATGTTCGAGTTATGGCTTATCGGCGGGATGTGGTATCATGTGAGGTTGTTGGTCATGTTTGGGGTGATTTGTTGTCTGAGCAGTTCACACTGGGTGAGACGAGATTATCGGATCAGGGATCAGTGCGATAAGGTTAGGTGAAGTGTATATTAAAGAAAAAATACCATTATTCAGGTTCATAATGAGGTGATGATTCTAGTCAAGGTGAGGTATTCAATGATTTGTTAACTCTGCAGTTGTGTATGCATTTCTACACATCTCCTCCATTGTGGTGGTATCGTCAGCATTATAGCAGGACGTATGTATGTATCTTATAAGGTGCATTGAGAGCATCAAATTCGTAGAATTCTGGCTATTAAGGTTTAGGGACCGTCATTTGTGGTCAGATGATGGATTATGCGGTGTATAGTGCCAATTCAGCAAAGGTACGCAGTTGTGTTCTGGTGCCTCGTGTGGTAGTTGATACGGTGTTCATATATTGGAACTAGGCCTGACAGAGAAATTTCAAGTGTTGGAACTGGATTCTGAGCTTATTATATGGATAAAGAAGAAATCTTCAGGTTTGATCAAGCTAATGTACTCAACTGGGTTGTGGTATCACGGTCAGGTGCACGAGGTGTTAAGCAGTGATTTCAGATAACTCCAGAGCAGTTCTTAGCACGTTCGAGGATGAACGTCAGTTTAAGTGGGGGAGAATGTAACGACCCGACCGGTCGTTTTGAGCTCTAGCGTGTCGTTCAGCGGTTTGAATTCGTGAGCAGCCCCATTTCAGGCATTATGACTTGTAGGTGTGTTCAGAATTGAATTTCAGGAAGTTTAGAGTTAATTTGGATAGAAAATTCTCATTTTAGAAGCCTTAAGTTGGAGAAATGGACTAAGATTGGAATTTTGAGTAAACCACCTCTGAATTAGGATTTGAAGGTTCCAGCAGGTTCGTATGATGATTTTGGACTTGGGCGTATGTCCGAATCGGGTTTTGGATAACTCGGGAGCATTTTCGGCGTATATTGTAGAAGTCAGCATTTTTGAAGAAATTTCCTAAGTTTGTCTTGAAGCGCCTTTTAGTGATGTTGATGTCCGTTTGGGATTCCGAGTCTGGGAATAGCTTCGTATGGTGATTCTGGAGTTGGGAGCGCGATCGGAAGTGAATTCAGATGTCCGGAGGTCATTTTGAAGTCATTTGGCTAAAGACAGAAATTTGAAGGTTTTTGAGAAATCTGACCAGAAGGGGGAATTTTGATATCGAGGTCGGAATGCTATTCCGGAAGTTGGAACAGGTCTGTAATGTCGAATATGAATTGTGCGCAAAATTTGAGGTCAATCGGATGTGATTTGATAGGTTTCGGCATCAGATGTTGAAGTTGAAATTTCTAAGTTCATAAAGTTGGGATTTGGGTGCGATTCCTGGTTTCGATGTTGTTTGATGTGATTTGAGGCCTCGAGATAGTCCGCATTATGTTTTGGAAGTGGTTGGTATAATTGGACGGGGTCCCGGGGGTCTCGGGTGGATTCCGGGTGGTTAACGGATCAAGTTGAGAGTTTGAAGAAGGATGGAATTTGTTGTCATATGGTGTGACCGCACCTGCGAGGATTTGGCCGCAGGTGCAGAGCCGCAGGTGCGGTGCGAAAAAGTGGTGGCCTGGATGGGAGCACATGTGTGGTGGTATTTTCGCACCTGCGAAGTCGAAGATGCAGGATATAGAGCGCAGGTGCAATTTTGGGCTGAAGCTGAGGAAAGCCACAGGTGCTGGAGATTGGTCGCACCTGCGGAAGCGCAGGTGCGGAGGAAGGATCGGAGCTGCGGAATCGAGGCTGGGCAGAATGTTTAAAACCATGAAGTGTTGGCCATTTCTTCATTTTTCTCTTGGTTTGGACGATCTTGGGAGGCTTCAAAGAGAGGATTTCTTCATGCATTGTCAAGGTAAGTAACTCCTTCATGTTTCTAAGTTAAATACAAGATTATATGCATGGATTAGACATGGAAATTAGTAGGAGAATTAGGATATTTGAGGAAAGACTTAGAAATGGTAATTTGGATTTTTAGCCACGAATTTGAGCATGAAATGTAGAGTAAATTGTATATTTGAGTTAGTAAGGCTATGGATAGAATACCTCTTCGAGAAATTTCGGATTTTCGGGCACGTGGACCGGAGGGCATTTTGATCAATTAACTGAGCGGGTTGGGAAAGTATATAATTTGAATTTTTTGTGGGTATTGGGATGAATTTTCATTGCTTTGCCCGTTATATGGTAGTTTTGGGGCGTTGTGCATCCATGGGAGTCGTCGGAAGGGCTTGGAAGCTGATTATGGGACTTCAGAGCGAGGTAAGTCTCCTTCCTAACCTTGAGAGGGGGAATTATCCCCCTAGGTGAACTAAGTAAGTATGTGTTACTATTTGCGAGGGTTACGTAAGCACGAGGTGACGGGAGTCCGTGCGTAGATACTATTATGCCATGTCCGGGTAGCCTAGGACCCACTAGCATGCCTTACCTGTTGTACCTGTGATCTTGTCTGTGATATTAGACTGCTAATATAATCTATATCGCAATTTGATATCTAAAAAAGACTAGATTTCATTTTCTTAATCAGCTGGAAAGAGAATTGTTTTCCTCCGTGGTTAATCGTGTAATTGATAAAGTGATATTATTGAACATTTTTAGACTTGGCAAATAAATTTCGAAAAAAGGATTTAGACACTATTTTATGGTTTTTAAAACAGAGATATGTCATTTACTTGAGTATTTGTTTTCCCGATGTATTCGGGGTGGAATGTTGATTGTGCATGACTGCATGTGACCGCTTCAGAATTTACATTCCGCGAGCGGAGTGTTATTTCCCCCACACTCATGGGAGCGGGCCGTACGCCACGGCGGATTGAAAGATGCACTTTTGGTATGGGCCGTTCAATCCTTGGCAGTGCATAAACATGAGTATTTTATTGAGAGATGCACTTTTGGTACGGGCCGTTCGATCCTCGGCAGTGCATAGACATGCGTATTTTATTGAGAGGTGCACTTTTGGTACGGGTTGTTCGATTCTCGGTAGTGCACAGAGATGGTTATTATGACAGCTCAGGCCGGTTGTCCTTATCCCGTATGCTCATGCTAAATTGTTAAATGTTTTCATGGATTTTTAAAGTGATAAAATATTTGGGGAAAACAAAAAGGAAATTGTTTATTTAAAATATTTGGGGGGAAATAAGGAAGTGGTAACTGTTTGTTTACTTCCAGTATTTACTGGGATTTTCAGTGCCTTATCTACAATGTTGCTTTACTACCTTTACATGCCTACTGTGTTCATCATATGCTGTTAAATTAATTTGTTGGACCTTAGTGAGTGTCTAATTCGACCTCTCGTCACTACCTCTCTGAGGTTATCCGGGCGACTTACTGAGTACACATTATTTTTGTACTCATGCTACACTTGCTGTGCATTTTTATTGCACAGGTACTTTCATCGCAATGTGGAGGATTCGGAGACTTAGGCGAGCTGCATCATACAGAGGCGATCCGCAGCTGACAGAGTCTCTCTCGTACTGTATTATTATATTATTTTAAATTTCCTTTTCCAATTTGT
Organism: Nicotiana paniculata; assembly: GCA_005239505.1. Classification (NCBI taxonomy): domain Eukaryota; kingdom Viridiplantae; phylum Streptophyta; class Magnoliopsida; order Solanales; family Solanaceae; genus Nicotiana; species Nicotiana paniculata. The sequence goes on along the minus strand of ML302013.1, from coordinate 6,585 downwards.
ATTTCGGACAAGCTTCGTGATGATTGTATAAATTCTTAGAAATTGCTCATGTACTTGTGATGCCGGGTTCTGGGATGTGTTGGGATATATTTGCTAAAGTGTAGTATTCAAACCATTGCTTTAATTAACAGGTTTTATTTGGTTAATATGTAATAAAGTGAAAGGAAATATTTTTCATAAATGTTAAAATCGGAAATTTATTTCAATTAATTAATGATTGGTTTTCCTGACAATGATGTCCGGCGCCATCACGGCCTTAGGGATTTTGGGTCGTGACACATACTCTGACCAATTTGTCGCAGTAGGCCCTCAAATGTGCGTGGAGGTCACCTGTTATATCAATGATGACGAACTATAGAGGCTTATATCCAGCAGGTATGTAAACATAGGGATGTATGCAAAAATCCTCATAATTCGGGCTCTCGCTCCCTTGAGCAACTTGTAGCTTCTTCATCCATTTTCTCAACACTCGCAGTTGTTCTGACACTGACTCCTCTTCCTTATACTTTGATTCTTTCTTCATCTCAGCATATTGATCAATATTGTAGGTCACTCTAACCGTGACGGTTGTGGTAAATGTAGGTTCAAAGGTGGCACATACAGGTGGAACATACCGCTCATGTGTGGCAGTGTGTGTCGCATGTAGGTGTTGGGTCTGGTTGTTGGAAAAAGTGACGTTGTCACGAGGAGGGGTGTGAACTAAATTGGTAGTGGCTGGTGGATTTTGTGGTGGTTGGACATAATTTGGGACATACGGTGTTTGTATAAGGGTATTTAGCAGATTTGCGGGGGTTACTAGTGGTATAACTTGGGTTGCAGGATCTGTAGTGTTAGCGTTAGGGGTGCTGGTTGTTTGTCGAGTGGCTGAGGGGAAATGATCAGGGATTGAATCTAAGGAAGGGAAGTCGGGTGGATGCAGAAGCATCGTAAGGGCCAAGTGTTACAGCTCCCGGATATGTTGTACTTCTTCTCGGGTATCGTTCTTTTCCCCCGGTTTCCCTAGGTTGTCGATTGTAGACATATTTCCCTTGGATCTCAGATTGTACGATGGCACCTCCAATTTTACGTATCAACACAAACCAACCTCTATATTAGGTAAACGTGTTTCCTAATATATGAGGGACCTCTCTTTGCCAAAGGTAGGACTATGTCGCGAATGTTTGATGAACAATCAGATTCGACACATTTGATCTATAGTAAACTTTAGTTTTAATTGATAGGATTTTGTATCACAATAGACAAGAGTGGTGGTTACAACATTTTTTTCAAAGTTCAAAAGATTGCATGGGCTCATAGGTTTGCCCTTAGGGAAATGAAGCGGGTAAAAGATAAAGGGAAATCAACCAGTAACTTAATAAATGTACTTGAAGTCACCTCCCAAGCTTTACTCTTCAGGCCCCTCGTCAGGGTCCTCTTCGACTTATTCGTCCTCCTCTTCATTGTTTTACTCTAGTTCTTATTCGAGATCCTCCTCTAGCTCTGTTTCTGACTCAATCTATATGTACTCAATCACCCGATCATTGACCACCGGTGATGGAAATATGTTGTTGACCAATCCTGGAACCACTTGTCGATGCATAGCGGTGGTGACGAGATAGTGGGGGAAAATCTCATGATATATCTATAGATTCACTGCTAAATTCTCTAGTCCAGTAAATCCCTCTCTACTAGGTAAGGAAAAAACATCCTCCTCATTGATCCACACGAAGTATTCGAGTGTGTACCAGGAATTTTGCCCTAGTGGCATCATGATCAAGTCATTATTTTCATCTTGAAGCCTCCTAACCCTCGAGATTTGAATCTGTTTGTTGTAATAATCTTCATACAAAGAATTTTTTTACCAGAAGGGCACGTCTTGAATTAGACCAAATTGCCTTAGAACCCTTAGAGGCGAATACAACTTAATTCCTTCAAGTCTTATTAACTCGATGAAATACTTTCCCCGGATCCTCAAGATTGCCCTACCACTTAGCCTTGAGAGCTTCCAGTTCACAAATTCTCCACTCAGATGCTCTCTCCACTCTTGTTGCTCGTGCGGTGTAACCATGTGTCTCATCCTTTCGTTATGGATCCCGATCATGCTGTTGATGCCTACAAAATAGTCAATGGTTACCTCCCTCTAAAAGAAATGTTCATTGGCCCGTATCTGGACATGTTTTTAGTGCTCGAAATGTCTACCAATATCATGGGAATAAGGGTGACTTGCAGATTCACTCAAATGGTTGCCAAGACCAGGGGAAGCAGGTTGATGTTGATTCGTCCTTTTATTTTTGAGGAGACCAGTAATCCCAACAGTGCCAGAGAAAATTTTAGGGGTTGGAGACTCACCCATGCTACTTGATCGCATTTAAATTCTTCAAGGTGCCACTTGTAACTTTCCCAGTGTATGAATCTGTCGAACAGCTGGTCCAAGCTCACCCATCCATCTTCAAAATTTCTTAAATTTCTATAGGTTGTCAGAACTAATGCATGAAGGAACCTGTGGTCGGGCATGAAAACTGGCAGTATTGATTTTTGCCCATCAAATGGTAACTCAATGAAGCTAGTGATTTCCTCTAGTGTTGGTGTCAACTGACAATCAACAAACTTGAAAATCACATTGGTCGAGTACCAAAACTCTATTAGCAGTCTAGTAAGGACTTTGTTGGCTCGGATGTTCATCAAGGCGGTCAATGCTCCTCGATGTGTTCTGATCTCATCTCCATGCTCCAGTCAAATGTTTCTCCACCACTACTTTAGCTTGTGCGGTGCACCAATGAATATGTTAATTTTGGGGATGTTGCGATTGATTTCCATATAAGGAGATGAAAAGGTTTGGTAAGTGTTTCCACAAAGGCATGTCATTGGGCGCATGATCCGTTGACATTAAGGTGGCTTTCCTAATCGTGAGTTAATACCAAGGACCATCTCACCTAACGTTTATGTAGTAGGACCTATGTTTGCTAGAGTATAGTGTTTCCCAATTTTTGAGTTGGACTAAATAACTGTGAGACTTCATGTCAATTGACCTGACAAAGCCATTCTATGAATTAGAGACTTTTGAAAGAAGGTTCGGAGAGATGTAAAAGACAACCCCTGCGTGTCATTTGTGTGTAATTGTGTACAACCAAGACTCGATAGGAAAAAATATGATGACAATATATAAAGCAGTAAAGAAAATTGTAATAGCAGTGACAATATGAAAAACAGGTGAATAAGTACATGTTAGATAGGTCATAGAAATATTAATAAGTAACATAAGCAAACACATATTTGCAAAGTTAAGCACAGTTAAAATAGAATATAAACAAATATCCCAAAATTTCAGATCTAGACTAAGTCTACTAAGGTTAGAACCTAAGTGTAGCATCCCCAACAGAGTTTCTATGTTGTTGCACCCTATTTGCACAAGTCGAAATAATATTCAACTAGTGGTCCTTTTGATGATTGTAAAAGAGAGTCATCACCTAATATTTTAAGGTATATTAGGGTACCCATGTGTTTAATATATTATTATTATCCTAATGATCTACTAACCGATGAGATTTGGGTAAGGTTCCTAGTTATTCTAAGTAGAATGTGTAAGGAATCCCTTAAAATCTACCTGAAATAGCTCCTTAAACTTAGCCTAGATTCGGGAAAGTAATAGTCTATATTCTGCTTAGTCTGGTTCTTAAGGTCTGTAGCATATTCTAAGTCTTGTTAAAATCTACTACTTTGAAAAGAGGGTTGTGTATGTACTTTGAAAAAGGAGTTATTGTTTTATAAGTTAAATGACTTATGAAAGATTCTTTGAAATGTTTATAGCTGCAAAAATTGAGAAAAACATGTGAATGACTTTTATGTTTTGGAAAGGAGATTTGAATGTTTTGTCTTTTAGAAAAATGTGGTTACTCGTATGACTTGGCGGAATAAAAGACCACTAGAAAATATATCATATATTGGGATAGGTATACATTCTATTAAGAACTATCCTCACCTGCTAGTTCTACTATGGGTCAAACATTTTAGAATCCTCAACCTGGTTTGCAATATTTCAACAATCATTGTAGTGATCTTTAGAATAGTTAGAAGTAAACATATATGGTTAAGGCCTCACTTTACTAAACACCTATACCAACACCCTTGTTCAGGTTCCCTAAAGGCAACAACACCAGCAGAGATATCAATATAGGTAGGAAGATCAGTTTTAATCTAGTTCAAACTTAATAGCAGGACATCTAGTCTATCAGGTTCTCAAACTACTTCCCTTTCAGATTTCTATGTCACTCGAGTTGTTAAATGATTAAGGCATGGTACAACTTTCTTCTTCTATACAGCCGTTTTCAAATGAAGAATACAGTAGTTTAGGCATGAGCCTTTCTCAAATGAAGAGCAGGTAAAAGGTTCATGAGCATCACCAGACAAGCAGAAGTGTAATGAACACAAGCAGGGAGGTCAATAAGAGCTATTTAAGCAGCATACAGTAAGGTTTCCATAGAACTTCATGGTTACCAGACCAAATGAGCAGATAGCATGATGACCATGCTAATGAATTCATTACATGAGTTCAAATTATAATGACACATTTGTATGAGTCCTTAAGTGTGTACAACAAGCATGGTTTCAACAAATTGTTCAATCAAAGCAAACAGGTCAAGGGTATAACATGAAGATCATTTGTATTTAATCAACAACATGATATAACATTACAAATAAGGATCAATATAGTATAATTTAGCAGAAGAGCTCTTAACAGGACATTAGGCAAGGTCTAAAGGCATGGCTCAAATAAACTAATTAAACATGGTAGCACAACTGTTATTTAACCGACAAAGGCAGATCATACATAGAATTACGAAATGGTTTTAGTTTATCTGGTGACAAGGGTTCAACATAACTTATAAATTATCATAGAAAATTGTTTATCTAGTTGAGTTATGGGAGATGAGATTCATTAACAATACATATTGGTCAACAGTCCAAAAAGATCATAACTTATCAGAAAATAATCAAATCGATCAGTGAAGAGAGCACGTGTGTTACGACCCAGAATTTCCACCCTCGGGACCGTGATGGCGCCTAACATTTCACTTGCTAGGAAGGCCAAGTAATAGATTGTTTTAACCATTTTTAACAATTCAAATTAAATGATAACCAAAAAACTGAATTAACTGAAATAGAATGAGTAAGCAAAATAACTGCGACTTCAAGATACAATCCGAAAATTGGTGTCACAAGTGCACAAGCGACTAGAGTACTACAAATAAAAGCCTGAATGAAAGCATAACTGTTTGAAATGAAATAAAAAAATAGAGTAATGTAGAAGGGGACTTCAGGGATACGAACGTGGTGCAGTTGTACCTCAAGACTCCTTCAAGCGATCCATCCGAGCAATCTACTGACCGCCATTAGGACCGACTCCGAATTCTGCACAAGAAGTGCGTAGTATGAATACAACCAACCCCATGTACTCTATAAGTACTGAGTCTAACCTCGACGAAGTAGTTAAAAGGCTAAGGTGGGTCACTTAAAATAATATGTACGCTGTATAAAAATAATAATAGGAAAGAAAAACAGCAAATGACGGCAAAGCAGTAAAACTAATGAAAAACAAACTCAATCCTCGAAGCGAATGAATCCAGAAATATCATCCCTCAAAATATCATATAAAAATATTGAAAAAACTAACATAATACAACAATGAGTACAAAACACACAATCCATTGCGGCGCGAAAACCAATCCCACCATACAAATATAACCCTCCCTCATTTCACCATATCAATATCAAAATCACATATGAAATCCGTTGCGGCGTGCAACCCGATCCCATCGTATAAATATCAAAAATCCTCCCTTACTCCACCATAACAATATCATAATCAAATATAGAATATGTTGTGGTGTGCAACCCGATCCCACCGTACCAATATCAAAATCTACCATTATTTCACCATATCACAAACGTTGCAGCATGCAACTTGATCCATAAATAGATTCAATGATTGTAATCAACCCAACAACTCATTTCACAAAATTTTCCATGATAAAAGAATATGAAAGCAACATTCGGACCAAAAATCAATTATCCATTCACCCTCGAGCCTGATTATGTTATTTATTTTGAAATATAACCTCAATTCGAGGTCTAAATTCCAAATTTACATAAATCCCTAATGTTACCCAAATTCCTAATTTCTACCATGGAAATCCTAGATTTAATGTTGAGGACACTTGTAAAGTAATGGTAATTGAAAAAATAATAGATTAAAATCACTTGCCAATGAATTTAGGAAGAAAATCTCTTGGAAAATTGCCTCTAGGGTGTTTAGGTTTGGGAGTTTGTGAAAAATGAACTAAATCCCTTGTTCTCTGCTTTTTGTCATGGCACAGTAAATGCGACCTGCAAAAATGTGAAAACACTCCCATCTCTTCGTTAATCGCAATTGCGATGAATTGTTTGCAATTGTCAAAACTAGAACTTCGCAAATGCAATCAATTGATTGCAATTGCGATCTCTGATGTTCCAATGCCCTATTCACAATTGCGAACAAATTGTTCGCACTCTACTAATCGAGCTCATTCAGTCTAGGATCATTTAGGACTTCTATTTGGTTGTAATGTA
>MDKI01282339.1:0-12745 GCA_005239505.1 Nicotiana paniculata | reverse complement strand
CCCAAATTATCTTTTCCAAAATTAATTCGGAGTTAATGGGAAAGTCCTAGGGTTAGCTAATCCATTTGGAAATATTAAAGAACAATAATAATTAAATAAACAATAACTCACTTCATAAAAGATGAAAAATCATTTAATATATAAGCACAACAAGGTATTTAATCCACACTTTAAACATGAAAATTTTCATAAACAAGATTGAGTGTTGGAGATAAATACTACACACTTAAATATTCAATACAAAGTAAAGAAATGAAGAAATAAACATAAATGGGTAAGAAATCCTTAACCACAAGCATCAAACCTTCAAAATCCAAGTGTGTGCGCAAACCCTAGCTTCCAAAACTTGTTCTTCTCTAGTGTAGAAGACTGAAAATAAGCCAAAAGATGTCAAAAACTCTATTAGGTCGAGTATTTGTGGGTTTGGGATTGGGAAAATGTAAATTGACAAATCTGCCCAGAACTGATGCCCGTTGACCGTACCTGCGAAAAAATCCTCGCAGGTGCGGCTCCACAAATGTGGATTCCATATTGCAAGTGCGGCTCTGAGTGGGCTTACTAATTTCCGCAGGTGCGGATACCACATCGCATGTGCAGCCTCACTGAAGGCTATTGGACTTTTTCTACTATTTTTTTTGCTCAATTCCATTTCAATTCAATGCAAGTCACTTCATGGCATCATTTTCCTGAAAATCGAACAATACACATTACACAAGACCTCATGTTATCATTAAAGGACGCAAATCTAACGAAAAGAGACTAAAATGAGTGGTAAAATCACCACTCATCAACACCCCCAAATTAAATCTTTTGCTTGTCCTCAAGAAAATCAAAACCAACAATCCAATGATGTTCTACCATTTAAAGCAAAAGTCATATTACTAGAATTTACAAATCACATCCTCCACTTAAGTATTATACTTATGGATTTGGTTGGTACTAATAATTAGGCTCAAGTATGTGCATATTACCCAAATAACTTCCTCATTCAAGAAAAACTTCAAGAAGTGCAAGGGAGTTTCAAAATAATCAAGTGACAAGAATAAGCCTCAAGAAGTGACTCAAAAGCACTAGTCCACTACATATGCTCAACTTACTCATTTCCGGGTGTATCAATTTTACCAATCCATCCTAATTCATGTTCCCTCACAAGAAAGAAAGTCCCAAAATCACCATATTTACAATAACAACACAAGGGAGAAAATTCACAAAGACACTCACTCTCACAAAGAACATCAAGTGTTACAACATATCATGCCATATGCTTGCCCTTATTTTAATTTGCCGCCTATTTTAAAAATATACGGTTGGAGATCCCATAAGGACTTTCTAAGATTGTAATGTAGGTTTAGGGAAGGGTCGGATAAGCATTTGAGATACAAGTGAATACACCCTCCTTGAACACTACTCACATTTTTCATTCTTGTTGCACTTTGTTTCTTTTCAAATCACATATCCTCATTGGCATCTAGTTACCAACATAGAACCACCTTAAATACCTCTCTAATTCTCTTCAAGGCTCCATATTTATATACATACATGTATTTCTCTCTCTTTTTTTTATTTTATATATATATATATATACTTTTCTTTTGGAGCTTGAATAATTTCATGTGAACACTTTGAGGTATATGTTCCTACACTTAATGTACAACCTTACCAATTTTCAACTTGACACCACACCCCCAACTTAGGCTTTTAGCCTCATTCTCACTGTTCAAGGAGGGAAGGGTTCAAAGAGGAAATTATTTTACAAAAGGGGAAAGGTTTGTAATGAGATGGCCAAAGTAAAAGGTTAACGGATCAAATGGGGTAACTAGTCATAGTATATATACAATGGGTGGCTCGAAAGGCTAAAGGGATTTTTTTTCAAATAACACAAGGAATGCCTAAGGTCATTTTCCCAACCAAATGTAATTATCATTAGCATTGAAATACCAACCGGGCAAGTTCTAGATGATAGAAGTAAGCACAAGATTTATTTATACAAACACTAACAAACATGGAACATGAATTAATCAAGACGAATCAGTTTCATTTTCTAATAAGAACCTCTAGAGCAATATTTTTCAAACTAGTGGGCAAAAAGTCACTAAAAGAGCCAAAAAGTCACCAAATTTGTTTTTATTCTTCCCTATGCAACTTATTTCTCTCTTTTTTTTTTCAATTTAAAACCAAAATTCGGAGGGTTATTCTTAATTCACATTTCACATACAAGAGACTAAAATTTTTTTTTTAGTACCAAATAATCCAAAAGTCTCCATCTAGCAAAACAAGACTACTCCCCTTAAGAAAGTTGTCACGCCATCTATCATAGGGAAAAGTCACCCGGTTCACTTCAAAAATGTTCCTTGGGAAAGAAACGTAGCATAAAGAAAATCCAAGAAAATACTACCATAGAGATAAAAATATTTTCATATTAATACGAATTCAAATAAAGGGAAAATAGGGGAAAGGGTGTGCATGCATCAATGAAAAAGGGAAAACGGGAGTGGGATATTCATGTAACAATAAAGAACAGGGAAACACGTCTATTAAAGAAGACTAATTCACATAGACCAAGTTCGCTATGGTAAGAGCCTAAAATATTCGTAGCAGAGTCTCCATGCTGTTGCGCCTTTTTTTTCTCGCAAAATCGGGTTTCGACACGTGATAACTCTTTTAAGGAAGGTGTTAAAAGATAGAGTCGCCACCTAACGGGTTTAACGTGTGTTAGGGAACCTATTTGAAAATAACTCTGGTTCAACCAGTCTGCGTCACCAAAGATAGGTAAGGGCTCAATTTACCTCGAAGAGAAGGTGTTAGGCACTCTTCGACGTTCACAGCTGTGGGTCCCAGCCAAACTCGAATTATATGAATTAGTCAAATAAACAGAGAGAAAATAAGATGTTGGGCTTGAATAAACACAAATAATCAATTTAAAAGAGAAAAGGGGGGGGGGGTCCTAAGTTTTTTAGCGTAAAGGATCACCCCGTGCAACATAAATAATAGTTTGTAACTCCCTCAACATGGGGTGTTACTCGTAGTACTCAGCGGGCACAAACTATCATCTCGTGCTACGCAATTACTATCTTTAAGTTTTTACCTAGAGCGCACTAGTTGATTCTAAACAGTGCCTTACGCGTGCACTACCCGTCCCATTCCTATGGCCCAGGAGGCGTTTGGATCTCTATTTTTGGATAGGTCTAGGCTTAACTTAGGCTGCTCAAAAGTGATAAAACTAGGCGACATACAAAATAAGTTGGACTTCATGTAAAGGAAATTAAGGCCTCAAGTTAGCCTCCATACTTAGACAACAAATACACACAAACAAATTCTCATATTAGGCGTTAGACAGTTTCAGATGCAAGGTTCCATTTTATAGACATGATTTCTAAACAACTATACGGTTTACGGGATTTGGTATTGCATGTTGATTATTGAAATTATAGATTGCAAATGATTAAACCTATAGACATGATCTCTAGGTGATTTATGCAGTAGTTACCAGTGATAACCATTGAAAATACTCAGTTTATCCTATAGGAATGCTTTCTAATATTGTTATGGATAAGCAATGAATTATTGTTTGAAAGTTCAATATTAACACTTAAAAGCGAGTGGTAATACCCTATAGGCAGGATTTCTAACGAGTAACGATTGAAACTGATTTTTATACTTAGCTCCTATAGTCATGTCTTCTTGGTGAGCATTACATCAACAATAGCAAATCAACCAATTAAAGTCCTATAGGCATGATTTCTAGGTGAAAATCAGTAGAAAATAAGCTAGTATAACCCTATGGTCATGGTATATAATGAATATGCTACAATTATGCAAATTGAAAGATCGGTGATTGACATTTTACCTCCTATAGGCATGATATCTAACAAAACATAGGATCAGGATATGTTGAACAAATTAAACACTCAGGTCCTATAGGTTGTCTAACAATACATAGAAGTAGAATAGATTGAACAAATTAAGAACCTATAGGTAGGATTTTTAACAACACATAAGAGCAGAACATATTGAACGAATTAAACAGCTATAGGCAAGATTTCTACCTGTTTCATTCAAATATTAGAATAGACCCATTTTCCAAATTTTACTAACACCCCAATTGTTATTACAAAATTATTACAGGCCCAATGAATGTAGTAAATTACCAAGTTACAAAATAAATATAGTGGGCTTAAGACAGGTCCAAAGTCTACCCATCCCAGCCCAGCCAGACCTTCAATTTCGTATCCATACAAGTTTCACCATAGCACATAAAATAATATTCACTTACACAAGATAGCCCAATTCCAGTAGCCATAGAAGACAGTCATGTACACAAGCCAATTGGCTTATTCAATATGTGGAAGGGGGAGGGGGAATTGAGTTGTTAGGACAAAGAGACCAAAAAACCTTGGACCCTAGTGTGTTAGAGTTCACAAAGCTCTCAAAATGGACCCCGAGTAGTGCTCACACTATGGAGGTTAATAGAGAAGTTTTAGGAGGCCTTGGCTTTCAGCCGGCCAATAATTATAGGCTCATAACAGGGAACAACTAATGAAAATAGTATAAAACAATAGGTTTGGAAAAGCATTTGCAAACACCACGAAATGATCACATACTGAACATGAACTCAAGAACAAACCAACACATTGGGGTAGGGTGACGTGTTAATAGGAAATAGGGAACCTGAAGCTTATAGGAATACCAAGTTAACATGCAAGGAACAATGGGCTAGTAAGACAAATAGTTGTCACGAATGCAACCAATTTGAAACTTAGGGGATCAGATTATACAACACTCAGGGATTAAACAACATAATACAAACAGAATTCAGAGATCATAGAGGGCATCAATCAAGAAAGACTAGTTCAAAGGATAGTAGGTTGTGCGAGGTATAGAATTGGATAGGGCAAGAACACATTGAGAGACAACCATAGTCATAGGGGCACACTACACACTTAGAGTGAAGGTCTTAAATAGGTCAGGTCATGCTAATAACATCAATTAATCACTAGAAGTTCAGAATTAGGCAGAGAACATGGATTAACCATATAATCAAGGAAGAACATTCAATTATCAATAATCACCAAGCTAAACATGCTTCAATCTCCAAATTAACTAAGTTAGGTGCAAAGATATTATTATGCTAGTAATTATAGGTAGAATCACACATGAAGAGATTTAACGGAATACATCAAGTCATGCAATTTCATAGAATATGCTAACATAAGGGAATAAACATTTTTAGTAACTAACCCGTGATTATTAAATAAACAAGAAAGAACAACAATAAGGACCCAGAGTCCCAAATGTGTCAAGTTCCAAGGGGTTCAAGAACCCAGGGCAGTGATCACACCCAACAGAGGCCGGAAAAATAGAAATCCGGTGGGCTTGGCTTTTAGTCGGCCAAGAGCCAATACAAAACAAGATACTCAACGAACATAGAGTAAAGCCTCAATTTTTAGTGATGAATAGTGATTGAAGTTCTGTCCAAAAAGGGGAAGGGGGATGGGATTATATAGTTTTAAAATCAGTACATAAGTAAGGAAATACAGTCAATCAAAACATAAAAGGAAAGAAGAACACATAAATCAATTTAAAATCGGATTAGGAGAAGAAACCGGTAAACCCTAGTTCTTTAGGGAAAGTAAATATTGACAAAATATAACAAAAATCGGACGCATAGTAGAATATAGGACGAATATAGACATAATAACACTCAAAATCAGAGAATCGAACCAAAAATAAATAAAGAGATCTAAAAACCTTTGTTTTAGGGTAAGTAAAAATCAATAAAAATAAATAAATATTCGTACTCACAGTAGAATATAGCATGAATATAGGCAGAATAGAAAAAAGGATGAGGGATTAGAACTAATTTGGTTCGATCTTATGGAGATCTGTTTGCCATGTTTAGGCAAGCAATATAGGAAAGCAACCAATACTAGGAGGAGATCGTATATGGCAAGAAATAGCCATGGAATCCCATGTTAGGTGGGATTAGGAGAGGATTTAGGGGCGGCGGCTAGGGTTCTTGAGGGAGAAGGGAGATGAGAGGATATTAGGGTGGAAGAGGGGTGAAATGGGGTTAGGGTTAAGGGCTTGGGTTAGTTAAAAGGGAGGGGTTAGATATTGGCCGTTGATCTCAGAGATCAACGGCCGGGTTTAGCGAGTTGGGTTAATTTGGTTTGGGCTGGGGTATTTGGGCCAGTGTATTAGGTGTTATGGGCCAACATTTGGTCCGAAAATGTTTAGGGATTTAGGCTAGTTTTTAAATACCCAATATTTAGCATAAAATAATTTATAAAAGTAATTAATAAATAAATAAAATATTAATTATGCATTAAAAAGATTAAAATAATAACTTAAAATTATAAAAATATAAAAATTTATTTGTTGCATAAATAATGTAATTATACATATAGGCTATTATTGCAAAAATGTGCAATTAGCCCAAAAATGCAAATGTAATTATGAAAAATACAGTAAAATATTTAAAAATATACATGTTGGTGTAAATGATAAATTTGGATGATTAAATCATCATAAAAATAATTTGAAGGATAATTATTGGATATTTATATAATAAACTACAAAAAGAAATTGATTTAAAGCCTTTAAAAGTAATGAAAAGTATGAAAAATGCTTGTATAGGTTTATAAGCTAAATGATGATGCTTGAATATGTGTGTGTGTGTGTGTGTATATATATATATATATATATATATGTGTGTGTGTGTGTGTGTGTGTGTGTGTGTGTGTGTGTGTGTGTTTCAACATATGAGGGAAAATTGGGTATCAACACTAGGTATACCTTTTGCTCGGGCAGGTACTCGTTTAGTATAACATGTTCCAGCTCTTCGACCGTTGAATTGGTAGCATCCGATTCTTCGGGAACAATAAAGGTTCGAGTGGTTAGGAAGTCCTCCTCGTCTTGTTCTACTACCTGTTTCTCTGATTCGGTCGAGGCTGGGGGTTGTGATTGCTATTTGGTTGCCTGTTTATCTTTGGTGCTCGATCTTTCCGAGGTTGATAGTGTCAAGACCGGTGTTAGTTCATCAACTGCAAACATTCCTTTTGCAGCATGTTTTTCCCTGTATACTATTTTTACACCATCCGTCGTCGGGGACTTCATCATTTGGTGGAGATTCGGCGGTACTGCCCTCATATTATGGATCCAAGGCCTTCTAAGTAGTGCATTATATCTCATGTCGCCTTCGATTACGTAGAACTTAGTATCTCGGATGGCTCCAGCCACGTTCACTGGTAGGATAATCTTCCCCTTAGTTGTTTGACTGTCCATATTGAAGTCGTTTAGGACTCGAGATGCAGGTACGATTTGATCCTGCAGGCCGAGTTGCTCAACGACCCTCGACCTGATGATGTTCGCCGAGCTATCTGGATCCACTAAAACACGTTTAACTTGAACTTTATTTAATAAGATAGAAATTACCAGAGTGTCGTTGTGTGGCTAAGAAATGCCTTTTGTTTCTTCGTCATTGAATGATAAAGTGCCTTCGGGCACATAGTCTCGGGTTCGATTCTCTCTAGTGGTCGACACCCTAGTGCGTAAATATGGGTCCTTGTGGAATGTCAACCCCACCTACGATCATATGAATGACATGTTGAGGTTCTTCTTGTTCATTCTTCCTATTAGCATACCTTTCCCTGAAGTGATTCTTAGCTCGATCGCTGAGGAATTCTCGTAGATGACCCTCATTGAATAGATGGGCTACCTCATCCCTAAACTGCCTGCAATCGTCGGTCCTATGACCGTGTGTGCCATGATATTTTTACATTAAATTTGCGTTCCTTTGAGAAGGATCGGTCTGTATGGGTCTGCGCCACCTTGTGTCTTTGATCTTCCCGATAGCCGATACAATGCCTGATGCATCAATGCTAAAATTATATTCTGATAGCCGAGGTGCCTCTGTGGGATCTGCATACTGGTCAAAACCAGTCTTGCTCATAAGTCCCCAAGAACTTTATCCTCGATCACCTCTTCGATCGTTCTGGGTGGGGTTGCATCCCAAACCGTTGTTCCTTCGATCTGCAATATATGGTTGGCACCGATCTTTATTCGGCCTTGGCTCTCTATCGGCGTCCCTCTGATATGTGCTTGTCGACCTGTTTGGATGTACTGAACCGGAAGGAGCTCCTAATTGGTCGTCCTCGACCCTGATCTTAGATTTATATCAATTGTGAACATCTTCCCAAGTTACAGCTGGGTACTTGATCAAATTTTGTTTTAACTGTCGTGAAGCTATCGAACTCTGTTCATTCAACCCTTAGGTGAAAGCATGAACAGCCCAATCATCTGTGACCGGTAATAACTCCATGCGCTCAATCGGGACACGAACTCCCTTGGCATCTCATTATCCCTCTACCTTACTTTGAAGAGGTCCGATTTTCTTGTTGCGACCTTGATGGCCCCGACATGCGCTTTTATGAAATAATACGCCAACATGGCGAATGAATCAATAGAATTTGGTAGTAGGTTGTGATACCAAATCATTTCTCCCTTCGACAGGGTTTCTCCGAACTTTTTCAACAACATAGACTCGATCTAGTCTGTCACGCCCCGAACATGGATCTGGACATAACACAGAACTCAGTGCCTCACTAGATGTGACCGAGCGAACCAACTGGCTGGCTGAATTAACATATCATATCATAAAATACTGAATGCGGAAGATAAACTAACACATGCAGATATACTGAAAGTATAAATGCTATAAATCAAATGCGGAAACACTAATATAAGTCTGAAACATATATGTAGAAACATTGCTTAATCTTAATTGCCTGTGACTCTGTCTAACTGTTACTCTAGTCTATGACGCCTCTAATGAAGCACTAAAAACACCGACTGTCTTAAAATACTAAAGACTCTAAGGTAATGATAATGCCTCGAAAGAACTAGGGATCACCAAATAGCTGGTACAAGAATCCTAGCGTTCTAAATCGTCAACCTGTAAATCATTACCTGTACCGTGAGATGCAGACCCCGGGCAAAAAAGGATGTCAGTACATTTGAATTTCACTGATATGTAAAGCAATTGAAAGAAAGAATTATAAACACTGAAACTGAAACTAAGCTGATGACTGAGAATTAATAATTGATAACTATTGAAATTGAAACTAAAATGATAACTGATAGCTGATAACTGATAAGATAAATGATACTGATAACTGATAACTGATAACTGATAACTGAACTGATCAAAGGAAGTAACGATATGAATACTTCCTCTTCTGAATAATGAACAACCTCTTTATCTGGATGAGCTACGTCCTCGGGCCCAATATATATGTGCACAAGCTATGGCCTCAGGCCCAATATATATGTGCACAAGCGACGGCCTCAGGCCGAAGTATATGTATGCATAGCTACGGCATCACGCCCAAAAATGCATAAAGCATAAACTACGGCCTCAGGCCCAAACATGCATAAAGCATAAACTACGGCCTCAGGCCCAAATATGCATAAAGCATATAAACTATGGCCTCAGGCCAAATACATGAGTTCAACATTCAGGGATTTAAATTCAGGAATCGAGAATGCATTGCTGAGTGATACTGAAACGCTGAATCATACTGAGTTACATGATATTGGAATACTGAATAGGACTAGACTGAGACATCTATTCATGAACTGATTAGGAATACACCTATAACCATTCATGCTTTTCAATCAAACCCATCAACTTATAACTCATGAACTAGAGTCTATAATAATTAATCCAATGTTAGAATCAATTAGAGGGTGAAGACATTACCTTTTTGAAGTTCAATCCTCTTGAGTTATAGTTCTAGGGTTTCTTCTCTGAACAATGGTGCCCCAATCAGATATCTAATTATTTGGAGGTTTTACCCATGTTAATAAGGTGTTGGGTAATTAAAATCAACTTAGAATCACCATAAGAACTTACCTTGGATGGTATAGGGACCTTTAAGGAGTTAGGTTTTTGAGAGGTCCCCTTCCTAGAGCATGTTTTTCGTGTTTTGGAGGTGTGGGGGACGAAGTAGGGCTCTAAACATAACCCCTCAGGTGCGTTCCTGCACACCTGAAGGCCTGAACGTGCACCTGGCCACGCAAAATGGTAGTAGCACTCCTCAAGTGCACGTCCACGCATGTGACCCTCCAGGCGTGCACCTGGACGCGCATATTGCAAACTGTTCTGTAAAATGCACATAACCTTTTGCATAGAGATCCGTCCGGGCTACACAATATAGTGATGAAAAGCTATTTCAAAGGGATACACCTTTTACTTTTGAGTTTTCCAAAATTCCTTACACAATGTCACTAAATTCTTCTGGAAGACGGACCTTTTGTATACTTAGTCGATTTTGTCGAATCTTTTGCACCTCACTCTCCATCTTGATATTGAAAAAACTATTTTCACCCACACTCATCCCGCTAGGACTTCATATGTCTAAAATATCAAATTAATACCCATTTAACCTATCCACACCTAGTCCGAATATACGGGGTGTTACATCATCGTTCTCCAAATCATTTTCCTTAATGGCGCATGTGTAAGAGGTAACATGCTCATTGGGGTCAATGATCCCGTTATATTTGGGTATGTCAGGAATAAAAAACTTCTTTGGAATGGGCTTCAGAGCCGCACTCAGAAGGAAGGATTTTTGCACAAACTTCTTCGAATCCATTCCTTTCAAGATTTGCCGTGCCCTCGGTATCTGGTCAACTCGAGAGTTATAAGTCTCCACCTTTTTATCATT
Organism: Nicotiana paniculata; assembly: GCA_005239505.1. Lineage (NCBI taxonomy): Eukaryota > Viridiplantae > Streptophyta > Magnoliopsida > Solanales > Solanaceae > Nicotiana > Nicotiana paniculata. Next base: position 2,018 of record MDKI01282339.1, on the reverse strand, counting down.
TGCTTCGATCTTGTTCTCTCCTGATTCAATTCTCTTGGTGAGCTCCTCGAGCATTTTCATTACAACAGGATCGGTCCTTGATGTGTTATCGCTCAATCTTTCCAGTATTGGCTCGGTACGGCGAGTAATCTTCGGTTCGACCATATTTGGAGCCCTGTGCTGATTTTGTAACTGAGCAATGGAAGTTTTTTGAGCCTGAAGCATTTCAAATATCACTTGGAGACTGACTCCTTCGTCTCCTTTGCCTTGTGTACCACGACCATCAGATCGTCTTTCTCTATGTACACTCCCCTCGAGATATGCGCCTAATTCTGCATTCAGAGCAACATGTGAACTGACGTCGACTGGGTTGATGGGCGGTGCTCCTCCAAGATTAGCCTGTGGTACCTCAATTCCTGGAGCAATCTCATTTTCATTTTCCTCGTGAAGTGTGAGGCCATTGTCACCGTTTGTGGATGCGTTCTGTGAGTTTGGCATGTTTCAACCTGAAAGAAAAAATTCTTGACAAAGACAAGCGTAAAATAGTGTTTTTTACCAGAATCGGTATTGAACAATCACTATTATCCTTAGCCCCACGGTGGGCGCCAAACTATTTACCCTAAAATTCGAGTAACAATTAAACTTGTATTGTGGTTTTAAGGATACGTGATCTAATTCAATACCAATTAATAAACAGTGAATTAAATGAATAAATTAGACAATAAAGTAAATCAAACCAGTGTATCAACAGTGCATTCGACTCGATTCGATATGGTCTCGACGTTCGATTAGAACAGTGAAGAACAGTAAGTAAATAGCGAGAGAAATAGAGAGCAGTGAATATATTCTTTTTCAGTGAATCATAGATGATACAAATGAATTAGGTTACTCTTTATATATAAGAGGAATCCTGAATAAGGTACAATTCTCGTAATGGAAATAAATCCCATGATTGGTTCCAATAACCACTTGATTCGATCTATCCTGGAATTTCCTCCGAGATTTGCGGTTGGTTGCTAATATCTTGGCATTATGTTACTATGCCTTACTCGAAGTCATTCATGCTCATTCTCGATCTTCAGCGAGTACTCCGATCTTCATGTTCCATGATCTGCCATCAAGCTCGAGCCAGATCCGTTATGAGCCTTCTTCAAAGGCAAGTGATGTGTGGCTAGAATTCATGGTTTAACGCATTATCTGCCTTGCATTTTATGTGTGTTAATGATAAAAATAAACTTTGTATGTGCATAATGGAGTCTATTTCATGTGTAGGTGAATTGGAGATGGAAGCCGAGCTAAATGGATGCATAAACGTCAAAAATACACTCAAGAGTCAAAAAGGAGTGAACCCGCCTATAGCTGGGCGTTTCAGCTGTAAAGCCTGGTCATACCAGGCTTTAACCGGGCGTTTGGGCTGTAAAGCCTGGTAGGACCAGGCGTTGGGCCATAAAGCCAGGCCTGGCTAGGTGTTAACCAGGCATTTGGCCTGTAATGCCTGGTCCCTGGTCCGGCCCAGTCCGAGTTTTGAAGATTTTAAGTGTTTCTCGGTTTGACTAGAAGTATCCTACACGTTTAGGATTTGTCCCAAACATATAAATAAACCCAAAAACACAACTTTGAAGGGAGATGCAATTAGAGATAAGAGAAGCCTGTGGAATACTACTCAGCAAAGCAAAACATTGATTTTTGCATCCTTTATTCATTACTTTGTAGTTTAATTATGCAAGTTATTTTGGAGTTGATTATTATGAGCATTGATGCGAGACTAAATTGCATAGTTTAACATGTGATATACCTTATATTTTATGCGCATTAATGATAAAAATACACTTGTTATGTGCTTAATGGAGTTTATTTCATGTATAGGTGAAGTGGAAATGGAAACGGAGCTAAAATGATGCAAATACGTCGAAAAATACGCGAAAGGAGACATCCGGGCGATAGCCGGGAGACAGAGCCAAACAAGCTAACCCTAACTGGCGTTAGGGCTGAAACGCCAGCCCTAGCCTGGTGTTAGCCAGGCCTTTGGGTCCAAACGC
>ML302010.1:0-39510 GCA_005239505.1 Nicotiana paniculata | reverse complement strand
GATCTCTCTTTATAAAAATATATAAATATACATTCAGAGGAAGTATGTTTCAAAGAAGAAATTCTCTATTCCAAAATTATTATATCTTTAAAGCTTTTGAAATAAACTCACGATTTAAAGGTTTTCACTCGAAGGTTTGACCAGCTTTATTGAGTATATTGGCTGAGGCCTGACGTGAATAAATTGATGCAGTGCTGAGTTGCTAGTGTTTTATTGGGTTGTGATTCCCGACATTTGGATTGCATTCTTTTCATTTTCTTTGCGTATTTCTATTATGATGTCCGTTGATCGTAATTATTAAATTTGCTTCCGTATTATTCGATCGTACCATTAATTATATCGAAAAATCTTTAGATAGATATTATGTGTCATTTGTACATTTATGTCTGTTTACTTATTAGACCAGTGGTGTCTTGACTAGTCCTCGTCACTACTTTACCGAGGATAGTCTTGATACTTACTGGGCACCGCTGTGGTGTGCTCATACTACACTTCTGCTCATTTTTGGTGTGCAGATCCAGGTTATTGTTGTTAGTAGCTGCGCAGATCATTGATGAGGAGACTCAAGGTAACCTGCTGCTGTGTTCGCAGGTTTCGGAGTCACCTTCCTGTTTTATTTTTATTCAAATGTACTTACTTATTCCTAGACAGTTGTATTTAGATTTGGTAGAAAGATTCCGTAGAGCTTATGACTTGTATTTACCGGGTTTTGGAAAATTTTAAACTCTGTCAAGATTTCTATATCGAGACTGTTATAATTCCTTTATTATTGTTGTTGTTCAGTGGAATGTTAGGCTTACCTAGTCCTTAAGACTAGGTGCCATCACCATACCCAACAGAGAGAAATTTGGGTCGTGACAAGTTGGTATCAGAGCTCTAGGTTCATAGGTGCTACGAGTCATAAACGAGTTTAGTAGAGTCTTGCAGATCGGTACGGAGACGTCTGTACTTATCTTCGAGAGGCTACGGAACTATTAGGACAATTTCACTTCCTTCATTCCTATCGTGAAATTTTATTGTTTTTTAAGTTTAAAATTATCGTTCCATTCTCTCGCTGATGGTGAGGACACGAATGACAGTTCCTGATGATGTTACCTCGAAGAATTAAAGAGAGCGCGATCTTAACCCTTCAGGGGAGCGGATTTGTGGTTAGGATAGGAATATACCTAGTCATCGTGCTTAATTAAACATCGTAATCGTAGTGCATTCTAATAGATTAATTTCATAGGAATATAGGCGTTAATCTATTGAGAATAGGTGAGTAGTAATTCGGGAGAAGGCTATGAGAGCAATTATCGATTAATTAGCAACCATGAGTGAATTAGATGAAAGGGAGGGTTAATTAGAATGCAATACGAGTGGTGAAGTGATCACAACCCTGGAATACTTGTCTCTACTGAAGACACAACAATATTCTTGTCACGTGATAATTAGTTAGTTAATAGAATCGTAGTATAAATTAGTTACATTCCTGGATTTTGTTTTGGCTTGATTAAATAGAAATTAGAGTGATTCAACAAGTTTTTGGTGTCGTTGCCAGGGACTTGAATATAGACTACTTTCTGGTTACCTGTTTTAATTGTTTATTTCATTGAGTCTAACGTCACGTGATTTTTGCTCTAATCTCGGGAACTTTGATTGAATGCGTAGGGTCAGAAGCCAGGACAGACTTGACGGCTTTGACCCCGAACCTAAGAGAATATTTCATAGGAGGTTGCGAGAAGTAAGAGATACAAACAATATTCAGGACTTCATCAGATTTCCTATGAACATGTCAGAGGAACAACACATGGCTGTTCAGGAGGTAGTAATGCCCAGTATTGCTAATGTTACTTCCAGCATCGTGAAGCCCAGAATCACTGGGCACTTCGAGCTGAAACAGAGCATGATCCAGCTACTTTATGCAAGCGGGCAGTTTATGGGTCTTCCACATGAGGATCCTCAGCAACTNTCTCTCTATTGGGCGAAGCAAAGCGATGGCTGAAGGCAGAACCAGCTAATTCCATTACAACATGGAACGATTTGGCGAGAAAATTTCTGGCAAGGTTCTTCCCTTCAGGAAAGACTGCAAAAATCAGGAGTGAGATAGTCTCCTTTAGACAGAAAATGGGTGAATCTTTATATTCAGCATGGGAAAGGTTCAAGGGGCTACTCAGAGACTGCCCCATCACAATCAAACAAAGGAGGTGTTAATTCACACTTTCATTGAGGGGCTCCATCCGCAAACAAAAATTGTGGTAGATGCAGCAGCCGGAGGTCAGGTGTTGGAGAAGAATTATGATGAAATATTTGCATTACTGAACAAGTTCTCCAAAAGCAATCCAGACTAGCAAGGTGAGATGGGGAGAAATGTGGTTCAAAAGTCACCAGGGGTTCTTGAACTAGATGTGATCTCAGCATTATCAGCTCAGATTTTCACATTGACTAACCAAGTCAATCAGATGAACCTGATCATTAACAAGCAACAATCTCAACCAGTGCAACAGGCCCAACCAGTGCAACAGATTCAGGTATTTTGTGAAGTCTGTGGAGAGGGTCATTCGACTGACTTATGCCCAGTTAATCCAGAGTTTGTCTGCTTTGTGGGTAATGCGAATAGGGGACAAGAAAATCAATATGTAAACACTTATAACCCCAACTAGAGAAACCACCCAAACTTCTCTTGGGGTGGAAATCAAAGCACTCAGAATCACTACAGGCATCCAGCACCTCAACAGTAGTACAAATCACCTCAGGCTGAACCATCAGCAAGGCTTGAGGAGATTATGAAGAGAATGATGAACGACCAACTTTCTTTCAATCAGAAAATAATTGTTGATCACCAAGCCCAGACTGTAGCGATGACAAATTTAGAACGTAAAGTGGGGCAACTCGCCAGTTCTCAAAATACCCGACCAACGGGGGTTCTTCCAACTGACACTGAAGCTAATCCTAAAGCATCTGTTAATGCAATATCATTGAGGAATGGAAGAAATTGGAAGAAGTCCAGTCCAAAAAGAGAAAGCAGGTAACTTTTAATGAGAAACCAGCCTCTATTGAATCAACATCAGACAACCCGAAAGAATCAGATAAGCCAGCAAAGGAGGCGGTGGCTGAGCAACCCCCACCATTTGTTGCCCCTCCATTCCCTCAAAGGTTGCAAAAGGTGAAAGATAATGCAGCATACAAAAAGTTTCTTGACCTCTTGAAGCAGGTACAAATCAATATTCCACTGGTAGACATTCTGCAAGAGGTGCCCAAATATGCTAAATACATCAAGGACATTGTGGCCAATAAATGAAGACTGACTGAGTTTGAAACCGTGGCGCTCACTGAGTAAGTTAGCTCAAGAATTCAAAGCAAGCTACCTCAGAAATTAAAAGATCCGGGTAGTTTCACTATCCAAATCTCAATTGGTAAGCATGCAGTCAGGCGAGCTTTGTGCGATCTTGGGGAAAGTATTAATTTGAAGCTGCTATCTGTGTTCAAGCAGTTGGGGTTGGGTGAACCACGCCCAACAATAGTGATTTTACAATTGGCTGATCGCTCTCTTGCTCATCCTGAGGGAGTAATTGAAGATGTGCTGGTTCAGGTGGGCTCTTTCATATTCCCAGCTGATTTCATTATCTTGGACTATGAGCCTGATCAGGAAGTCCCATTTATTTTGGGGCGTCCCTTCCTAGCTACGGGCCGAGCTATCATTGATGTGTGTGAAGGGAAAATGACGATGCGAGTTGGTGATCGAGTGGAGGTGTTTAATGTTTATAAGGCACTCAAGTTACATGTCCACTATGAAGAGCTATCCATCATTACTATAGTGGAAAGAAAATCGGAGTCAATCGTTTCCTACATGAGTCTTGTTGACCCTCTTGAGCGAGTGTTGGTTGGAGATGAAGAAGACTGTGGGGATGAAACAAGGGGAGACATTGAGAAAATTCTTGAAGTATCCTGCAGTTACCTCCACGGGCTAGAAAATTTGAAAAGTTGAACAAGCCTGTAACTCTAACCCCTCCTAAGCCATCTATTGAAGAGGCTCCAAAGTTGGAACTCAAACCTCTTCCAGCACATTTATGTTATGCCTATTTGGGGAACTCTGAGACATTGCCCGTGATCATCTCATCTAGCCTGACCAATACACAAGAACATAAATTGCTTAGGGTACTTCGTGAGCACAAAAAGGCGATTGGCTGGACCATTGCAGATATTAAAGGAATCAGCCCATCATTCTGCATGCATAAAATCTTTTTGGAAAATGGACATCGCCCGAGTGTTGAGCAGCAAAGGAGGCTGAATCCCATCATGAAAGAAGTAGTGAAGAAAGAAGTCATAAAGTTGCTGGATGCAGGTATCATTTTTCCTATTTCTGACAGCAACTGGGTGAGCCCGGTTCAATGTGTACCTAAAAAGGGAGGTATGACCGTGATTGAGAATGAGAAGAATGAGCTAATTCCTACCCGCACTATTACTGGTTGGAGAGTTTACATTGATTATCGAAGGCTCAACAAAGCAACCCGCAAGGATCATTTTCCACTCCCATTCATTGATCAAATGCTGGACAGATTAGCAGGGCATGAATATTATTGCTTTATGGATGGGTATTCAGGTTACAATCAAATTGTCATATGCCCAGAGGATCAGGAGAAGACCACGTATACTTGCGCGGGCATTTGGGACCAACAGGATAGTTGCTTTTATGGCACCTTCGCCTTCAAGCGAATGCCATTTGGTCTTTGCAATGCACCAGTCACCTTCCAGAGATGTATGATGGCTATTTTCATTGACATGGTGGAAATATTCGTAGAGGTGTTCATGGATGACTTCTCAGTCTTTGGGTCATCTTATGATGATTGTTTGAAAAACCTGAGCATGGTATTAACCCGTTGTGAAGAAACGAATCTGGTATTAAATTGGGAGAAGTGTCACTTTATGGTGCAGGAAGGCATTGTTTTGGGTCATAGAGTATCTAAAAGTGGCATCGAAGTTGATAAGGCAAAAGTGGAGGCAGTTGAAAAACTACCTCCACCAATATCAGTGAAGGGCGTTCGGAGTTTCTTGGGACACGCAGGGTTTTATAGGCGCTTTATTAAAGATTTTTCTAAATTGCTACTCCTTTGTGCAGGTTGTTGGAAAAAGATGTCAAGTTTAATTTTGATGCACCCTGCCTGAAGGCATTTGAGGAGCTAAAAAATAAATTGGTAGCTGCCCCTATAAATGTTGCACCTGATTGGTCAGTACCATTTGAACTTATGTGTGATGCAAGTGAACATGCAATTGGGACAGTGCTAGGTTATTCCATCTACTATGCGAGTAAGACCCTTGATGATGCACAACAAAATTACACTACCACTGCGAAGGAGCTGCTAGCTGTGGTGTGGGCCTTTGAAAAATTCCGGGCATACTTGGTAGGAACAAAAGTTATAGTTCACGCAGCAATCAGGCATTTATTTACAAAGAAAGAATCTAAAGCTAGATTGATGCGCTGGGTTTTATTGTTGCAGGAATTTGATGTGGAGATAAGAGACCGAAAGGGCACTGATAACCAAGTAGCTGACCATCTGTCAAGGCTGGAAAATCATGATCATGTTGAGGAGGGTGGAGATATTAAAGAAGTTTTTCCTGATGAGCAACTTTTTGCTATAACCCAAGACCCTCCTCCGTGGTATGCTGATTATGTGAATTATCTGGTGAGTGGGGTACTTCCTCCGGAAATAGAATCTGAAGCAAGAAGGAGGTTCTTACGCGATGTGAAGTTTTACTACTGGGATGAGCCCTACCTGTACAAAGAATGTGGTGATAAGTTAATAAGAAATGTATTCCTGATAAAGAAGTGGAACTTGTGCTGTATGATTGTCATGCATAACCATATGGGGGACATCATGGTGGCGATAGAACAGCGACGAAAGTGCTACAATCTGGGTTGTTCTGGCCAACGCTATTCAAAGATGCCCATGCATTTGTTAAAAAATGTGACAAGTGCTAGAGAACAGGAACGATAACAAGGAAGCACGAGATGCTTTTGAATAATATCTTGGAGGTAGATATTTTTGATGTATGGGGGATAGACTTTATGGGTCCATTCCCATCATCCAGGGGAAATAAATACATTTTCCTGACAGTTGACTACGTGTAGAAATGGGTGGAGGCAATTGCATTGCCGATGAATGATGCCATGGATGTTGCTGCGTTTGTGAAGAAGAATATATTCTCTAGATTTGGTACTCCACGTGCCTTGATTAGTGATGAAGGAACCCACTTTTGTAATCGGTTGTTGAATAACCTTTTAGCTAAATATGGGGTCCGTCATCGAGTTGCAACAGCATATCACCCTCAAACAAGTAGACAAGTAGAGGTATCCAACAGAGAAATTAAGCAAATATTAGAGAAAACAGTGAGTGTGAATAGGAAAGATTGGGCTGCTAAGTTAGATGATGCCTTATGGGCATAGAGAACAGTGTACAAAACACCAATTGGGGCATCGCCGTACAAGCTGGTCTATGGGAAGGCATGTCACTTGCCCGTAGAGCTTGAACATAAGGCATATTGGGCCATCAAGAAGCTAAACATGAACCTTGAAGCCGCGGGTGAGAAACGATTGCTGCAGTTGGATGAATTGGATGAGTTCAGGTTGCACTTAAACGAAAATGCCAAACTTTACAAAGAAAAGACCAAGAGATGGCATGACAAACATATAAAGCCGCGTCATTTTGAGCCAGGCCAACAGGTATTATTATTCAATTCGAGGCTTAGACTGTTTCCTGGAAAGCTAAAATCGAGATGGTCAGGCCCGTTTGAGATAGTGAGAGTCACCCCATATGGTGCACTTGAGTTGCGAGCTATACATGGTAAAAGAAATTTTTTAGTGAATGGACATAGAGTCAAACACTATTGGGTTGGTACCATAAATCATTAAGAAGACCAAGGTCGTGCTCGCTGATTAGTGAGGCGAGAGTCTGCGTCGTGCCACGACTATAAATAAGGTGCTTGTTGGGAGGCAACCCAGCCTGTATATCTTTTCATTATTTTTTAGTGTCAGTTTTGTGTTGTTTTTATTTTGCAGGGTAGGGGAAATCTGAGTACCCAAAGTTGAAGCTGAGGGGCATGTTTGAGCTTAAGTGTGGGGTCATCCCCACTCTAAAGATTGAGAATATTGTCCGAGCTAAGCCCGAGAGGGTCTCAGGGAGTATTTCTCACCCTTGTTTTAATGTTTTTCTTTGTGATCATGCATCGAGGACTATGCATAACATAAGTGTGGGGTGGAGAATCTACTTTCTGAAGTGAAGTGTAATTGTATAAAATAATTTTCTTTAGAAAGAAAAAAAATTTGGACTTTTCCCAACGATGGATCTGTTGGAGAATTTTCTTGAGGGATAAAGTCCGATTTAATAACACCAAAAAGATTTTTTTATTTTTTTAGGATAGGTAGGTAGTATCCCTTGGTTTTTCTTTAGGCACCGGTTCTTTTCCAAGGGTGTAGCTTGAACCGGGTACTTTAAAATTTTATTTTTTTAGAGTAGTTAGGAAGGAACTGAGTTACTCTTAGAAATACCTATAACATGTTTGGTGCCGGCATATTAGGTTATGACATACATTCTATTTTCCCTTATATTTGGTTTAACATGTGATGCCCGAGTAAAAATAAATAGCCTATTTTGTGACGCCTTAGCTCAGTTGTTTGACTTGTATGCTACATAGTGTAATATTGCTTAATTCTCTAAATTTTGTGTGCTGACTTGAGAGTAGAATAAAACCGTTGTGATTGAGTCATGTGCAATATGTGAGTAAGGTTTAGTGATTTTCTATGCTATCCTCTGTAGTCTAGAACTTGCCCCGTGTGTTAATCGAAGCGAGGTTATGCTAGTCTAGGAGATGACGTAGGCATTTTCTTGCTTGATTATGGATGTGCTTGTCACATAAGAATTAAAAATTACCATTGCTAGTCCTTTGAGCCGTTTGACCTTTTCTTTGGTACCCACATTACAAGCCGTACCCCTATTTTGATCTTAGATTGAGATTTTTGCACCTTTTCCTCCTAAGGCACTTAGTCGCTACAAGAAGTAAGGTGAGATATTGGGGATTAAATTTTGAGTGGAGCCATGTAAGGGCCCGTAGGTGCACAAAAATTGTATTCAAAAGTCACTAGCCAATGAACTTTCATGTATGGAGTGTGTGTAGGAAAGAAATAAAAAAAAGATAGTAAAAGTATGTACAAAAAGATACACACCTCCAAGTTTTTATTAATTTGTGCTAGTGAAAATATAGAAGTGATTAATTGAAAAAGGGCTATGTTGAATATGAATTGTGGCAAGGGAATTGGTTGAGAAGAATATGTGTTGATTTGTGAAGGTAGTGTATTAAAGTGCTTAGGAGGGTTAGTCACTATTCCTAAATATATCCTACCCGTCCCTTAGCCTACATTACAACCTTAAAAGTCCTAATTGATCCTAGATTTGGCTAACTTGAATTAGTGGAGATCTACACTACGGGCGAGCTTATGGTACGACCACGGGATGCATATGAATTCTTTGTGAGAGTGAGTGAATTTGTTCAATTGTGTGAAGTCCTTAAATTATGTTCAAAAGCATATTTGAATGTGTGGACTATTTATATTCACCCTTTTGTTTGTTGGTGAGGGCACATGATCTTATGAACGATTGATAATGTTGTAACTTTCTTGTTGGGTAGGTGCGTGAATTGAGAGGGCTTAGTGGTTGCAAGTTGACTCTTGAGGTTGGGTGGTTGCAATTAGGTTGTTGGTATGATTGATTAAATTGTTATACTTGGGCATGTTTAAAAAAGGGAAAGAATGTGAAACTTTGTATGTTCATACTTGATTGCCAGTATCGATCATAGTTAAAGGGTAGGGTGTGTGATTGAAAAGTAAAATACTCCTTGATAATGAAATATGTATGTGTGGAAGGGTAGTAGATTGTCCCATTGCTCGAGGATGAGCAAGAGTCTAAGTGTGGGGTGTTGATGTGTGGCTAGAATTCATGCTTTAACACGTTATATGACTTGCATTTGATGTAAGTTAATGATAAAAATACACTTCGTATGTGCCTAATGAGGTTTATTTTATGTGTAGGTGAATAGAAAATGGAAGCCGAGTTGAATGAAAGCATAAACGATGAAAATACGCTCAAGAGTCGAAAAGGAGTGACCCAGGCTATAGCCGGGCGTTAGAGCTGTAAAGCCTGGTCATACCAGGCTATAACCGGGCGTTTAGGCTATAAAGCCTGGCATGACCAGGCGTTTGGGGGGTGTTAGAGCCAAAACGCCAGGCCTGGTCAGGCGTTATCCAGGCGTTTGGCCTGTAACGCTTGGCCCCTAATCCGGTCAAATCCAAGTTTTTAAAGATTTTAAGTCTTTCCCGGTTGGAATAGAAGTCTCCTACACGTTTAGGGTTTATCCCAAACATATAAATAGAACCAAGAACACAACTTTGGGAGAGGATGCCATTTTTGGAGAGAAAATACACACGGGATCATTAGGAAGCAAAGGATTTCTCAATTTTGCTTCATCTTAGTCTATATTTTCAATTTATGCAACACTTATGCAATTGTTTGATTGTAGCATGAGTGGCTAAACACCCATTGTTCTGGGGTTGTGGTTTAGCCATGGATATTGTTATTAGACATTAATTTAACCTTGAATATAGTTCACTCAATATATGGTTGTTTCTTCAATTCTGCGTTTAATTGCTTAATTGTCTGGCCAGCAGTTAGGTTCTATATACTATCTATGTTATGCTTGGGAAAGCCGTATATAGATTAGAGAAGAATTGAAGAGAGCGCGATCTTAACCCTTCAGGGGAGCGGATTTGTGGTTAGGATAGGAATATACCTAGTCACCGTGCTTAATTAAACATCGTAATCTTAGTGCGTTCTAATAGATTAATTTCATAGGAATATAGGCGTTAATCTATTGAGAATAGGTGAGTAGTGCTTCGGGAGAAGGCTATGAGAGCAATTATCGATTAATTAGCAACCATGAGTGAATTAGATGAAATGGAGAGTTAATTAGAATGCAATACGAATGGTGAAGTGATCACAACCATGGAATACTTGTCTCTACTGAAGACACAACAATATTCTTGTCACGTGATAATTAGTTAGTTAATAGAATCGTAGTATAAATTAGTTACATTCCTGGATTTTATTTTGGCTTGATTAAATAACAATTAGAGTGATTCAACATTGTCCTTCGTGGTAAGCTTTATGTGATTCTCCTAAATATTTTATTTACAAGTTGTGATTTGATACTCCATTGAGATGTGAGTTAAGTGAGCGCTATGATTTTGTTAGCCGAGATGAATTAGCAGGAGATCTCTATTGGTATGATATATATTTGACATGTGACATAGAGTTGAGGGTGAGACCCTCGTGATTCTTTGTGATTGGATATGTTTGGACTGGGCTGAGTATCGCGGTGGAACTTTTTTATCAGGATGGAATCGTTGTGATTTGTTCATATGCTTTGCTTTTTCCTTGTTATATTGCTTTTGGTAAGTCAGTATTGATAGAGAGTTATGACTATGGGCTTGTTTGATAGTACTTTTATATGCTTCTATTTTCATACTCAGTCATTTCTTTATGTGCTTATTTAGTTTAGCTTGTGGGATGTGTGCCCGGTGTGTTAGCTGTGACTAGGTGATTCGGGTGTCTAATGATGAGGTCTTCGTGTTTATTGCATCATTATCAGTATTGTGGGATTTGGAAACAGAGTTCTTCCATATGTGGGACTAATTGCCAATGTTGAGTTGATTTCGGGCAGTTATTGTGATCAAAAGTGCTATTGAGCCTACGTGTGATGTGCTATGTTGTGTGGTCATGCCTTGTGGGCGTAGACCTGAGTTGATGCAGCTGGTTGAGGCTAATGTCGGATATGGATTTAGAATCAGGTCTTTTGGAAATGAGTAGAAGGTGAGGAATTGAGGTATGGGGCTTATCGATGATGATGAGAAGGATATATTGCAGTTGTGATGGTGTCATCGGGCTTATGTAGGTTGGGGTGACGTGGGATCACCCGCAGGTGTGTGTTGGAAGTGCGAAATCAGTGATTGGATGAGTTCAAAGTGAATCTTGGCAACGTTTGTTTAAGAGGGAGAGATTGTGATGATCCAAAAGGTCATCCCGTCTTTTATAGCTAATTCTGTGTTCTGAGGTCCTGAAAACCTCCTTCTATCTCACCTCGATTTATGTGCGTATCCCGGGCATGTAGCCGGAAAGCCTTTATGTGAAAAACTGATAAAAATGATAATTTTGTATTAGAAATTTGAATAAAGTTGACTTCGGCCAACGATTTTGGTAATCAGACCCTAACCCATAATTTTATGGTCTCGGAGGGTCCGTAGGAAAATATGGGACTTGGGCGTATGCCCGGAATTGAATTCCGATGTCTCAAGTTTCTAGAAATGACTTTTTAAAGAAAATTATTTTCTGAAAAATATAAAGGTTTTTGAAAATGAAATTTGAGGTGAAACCTGTGATATCGGGCCCGCATCATGGTTTCGGAGCCCGGTACAGGTTCGATATGATTTATATTTGTTATCTGTAAAATTTGGTAAGAAACGAACTTAGTTTGACGTGATTCGGGCCTTAAATGCAAAACATAATGTTTATAGAAGTTTTGAGGAATTTCATGGATTTTGAGTTTAATTCATCCTTTTAGTATTGTTTTTATGTGGTTTGAAACCTCGAGCGAGTCCATGTTAGGTTATACGACGGGTATGTGTGGTTGGATGGGGTCCCGGGGGCCTTGGGTATGTTTCGGATGCTCATCGGGTGATATTAGAACTTGGAAAACAGTTGAAACATTGCTGGTTCTGGTGTCTCGCACCTGCGATGGACCTTCCGCAGGTGCGGACTTGGCCCAATCACCTAGTCCTCGTAGGTGCGAACTTGGCCCAATCACCTAGTCCTCGCAGGTGCGGTTTGTTTTCCACAAATGAGGAGCCGCAGGTGCGACCAATTTACTGCAAGTGCGACCCCAGACCTTTTAGTGGGTTTTCGCACCGGCGATGGTATTTCCGCAGGTGCGGGACCGTAGGTGCAGTCCTAGGGGCGCAGGTGCGGAAATTGCTGGACAATTATATCAAATTCGAGGGCTTAAGCCTATTTTCACCATTTCAAATTTTGGAGCTCGGGAAGGGCGATTTTTGAAGACTTTTGCACCTGGGTAACTTGGGTAAGTGATTTCTAACCTACTTAGATCAATTTCCATGATTCCTAACTTAAATCTGGTCCTTAGAATTCGAATTTGGGTGGAAGATTTGGGAAAAATTTTGATAAACTTCATAGACCAAATTATTGAGTTTTGATTGGGTTTTTGAGCTTCGATTTGAGAGATTTTCATATGTTTAGACTCGTGAGTGAATGTGTGTCCGGAAAATATAATTTTTACCCGATTCCGAGCCGTGGGCTCGGGGAACTTTTTGGGTGAATTTCCTAATTTCACGTATTAGCTTCAAACTTATTAGTTATTCCTTGAGATGGTATTTACACTATGCAATCGAATTGTCTAGATTTGGGCCACCTGGGGTTGGATACTCGTGGCAAGAGCGTGGTTTTGAGTTGATTAGTGCAATCAAGGTAAGTATCTTTCCTAACCTTGCGTGGGGGAACTACCGCTTAGGATTGAGTATTCTATGTTGGTTGTAGTCTGCGTACGCAAGGTGACGAGTGCATACTCGAACTTATTTGCAAATAGATTGCCCTTTAGGGATTTTAGGTCCTTATGTTCCCCGTATATGAATTGAACTTGTTATATCTGAATTCTTGATTTCTTGTTTCATCTCTTCCTGCTCAATTTAGAAGTACTTGCCTAGCATTCCTTGTTTCTTATTTGATCTTAATTGACTTAAATGAAGACTTTGCCTTTCCTACCATTATACTATATCTTCCTTCATACAATGCCTATGTGACTAAAACTAGTATAATCTCACCCTATAATTGTCTAACAAGTAATTGGAATATCTATACGTTGGTGTCAAGCATGCTTGTGAGTCATACATTGTGATTTAAATGATTTTCCCTTAAGTACTACTTAGGTTTAATTGATGACCGCCCATGTTGAGGATATTTCTTTGATGCTGCCTATTTACTGAGCATTTGTTCAAGCTACGTTTATTCGGTGAAGCTAATTGTCTAAGTGAGATTGGTTATAGCTGATTCCCTTGCCGGGATGATTTGGTTTCTTGGTTGCGAACTTGAATAGATAGAATCATTGTTATATTTGCCTTGTTTTCCCCTCGTTATGATGTTTCTCTTTGTGCTTGGCATTCCTTTCAGTGGCTACTTCTTATAAGTGAGCTTTTACCCTTTTGTGATTTAAGTCTTTGTATTGATTTGCTCATCGCACTTTGCATTTGGTCTTGTTTGCTTTTACGCCGGTTGTGGCAATATATGTTGTTTCTATCGCATTCTGGTTGTTTTTCTCAGTGGCTGCATTGCATATTTAAATTTGGACTGTGGACCGAGATCCGAGAGCTTTCCCCCTGTATTGCGTTGCATATTTAAATTGGGACTACAGACCGAGATCCGAGAGCTTTCCCCATATACTGCATTGCATATTTAAATTGGGACTACGTACGGAGATCCAGGAGCTTTCCCCCTGTATTGCAATGCATATTTAAATTGGGACTACGGACGGAGATCCGAGAGCTTCTCCCTGTACTGCATCGCATATTTAAATTGGGACTACAGACGAGATTCCGGGAGCTTTCCCTCTGTACTGCATTGCATGACAAATTCTGAGTTGCGGACTGAGTTCCGGTGGTTTTGTCATTGAGGAGATTTGGATATATATATATATATATATATATATATATATATTGAAAAGTATAGCTAAAAATCAATTATCTCCAGGAAAAATTATGTCAGAAGGACTTCTATTTCGAAAGTATATTTGAAAAGTATTTGTCTTGCAGAAAAAAATGATATTTGAAAGAGTAGTATTTGGGAAAGTATATTTGAACGCCACGTATTTTTAAAGAACTATGTTTTAAATATCTCTCTTTATAAAAATATATAAATATACATTCAGAGGAAGTATGTTTCAAAGAAGAATTTTCTCTATTCCAAAATGATTATATCTTTAAAAATTTTGAAATAAACTCATTATTTAAAGGTTTTCACTCGAAGGTTTGACCAGCTTTATTGAGTTTATTGGCTAAGGCCTGACGTGAATAAATTGATGCAGTGCTGAGTTGCTAGTGTTTTATTGGGTTGTGATTCCCGATATTTGGATAGCATTCTTTCCATTTTCTTTGAATATTTCTATTATGCTGTCTGTTGATCGTAATTATTGAATTTTTTTCCGTATTATTCGATCGTACCGTTAATTATATCGAAATCTTTAGATAGATATTATGTTTCGATCATTTGTACATTTATGTCTGTTTAGTTATTAGACCAGTGGTGTCTTGACTAGTCCTCGTCACTACTTCACAGAGGTTAGTCTTGATACTTACTCGACACTGTTGTGGTGTGCTCATACTACACTTCTGTACTTTTTTGGTGTGCAGATCCAGGTTATTGTTCTTAGTAGCTGCGCAGATCATTGATGAGGAGACTCAAGGTAACCTGCTGCTGCGTTCGCAGGTTTCAGAGTCACCTTCCTATTTTTTTTTTTATTCAACTGTACTTATTTATTCCTAGACAGTTGTATTTAAATTTAGTAGAAAGATTTCGCAGAGCTTATGAACTTGTATTTACCGGGTTATGGGAAATTTTAAACCCTGTCAAGATTTCTATATCAAGACTATTATAATTCCTTTGGTATTGTTGTTGTTCAGTGAAAATGTTGGGCTTACCTAGTCCCTAAAACTAGGTGTCATCACGATATCTAATAATGGAAAATTTGGATGGTGACAAAAACACTTTTTGTATGTACTAACAGTACCTTTAGAACTTGGGTCATAAAAATGTCGGCGATATTTCTGTGGTAAATTAAAGTTAATAAGAGAAAATTAAAAAATAATTTAAATTAAAGAGTTCCTACATAAAAAAATTTATCATTCTCTTTTTAGAAGAGTAAAAGTGAAAGAGTGTCTAATATAATAACACCAAGATAGTAAAAAGATTCAACCATCTTTTCCATTATAAACACGATCAAAGAGTAGTAGAAACGTATCATTGTAAAATATCATGCAGAGCGTTTGTTGCTATTAGTTGTTTCACGATCCATTTAATAACTTTACAAGTTTTGCCTCCCTAAATTTGACATAGCTCGTTCACTTCTCAATTCCCCTTAATATTCTAATATAGTAATTTATGTTTGATCTGTATTATAGAATGACAATCAGCTTGTCAATGATTATTAACCACATAGTTCCAAAAGTTAAAAATAAAGTTGCCACACATGAATTTAAAATATATATTTTAAATTTAACTATTTTTCATTGTAAAAGAGCATGTCGTGATAATATTAATTTGAGATTCCTAATGTTCATAAAACAAAATTGAGATCAAATTTATTAGTTATCAACAAGAAAAAAATTAATCGTTAATGATGTTGGTTTATGTTAATTTCTTCAGTTGCGCATGGGCCCGTGCTATGCACGGGCTATCATTTACTGTAAAAATAGGACGGACTAACTAATTTTCGGATTGGTCACTCAATAATAACTAGCGTTTGCCAAGTCATTAAAAAATAGCCACCATTTTTGTTGCAACAGAGACCGGTCCAGCATAATATACTGGAGTTTGATGCACCTGTGTATGAACTTTCAGCATATTATGCTGGAACTCCAACACGCGGAAAGTTCCAGCATAATATACTGGAGATTGGAGCACAAGTGTATAAACTTCCAGTATATTATGCTGGAACCGATATACTTAGCTGGAATTCCAGCATATTTATGCGGGAGTATTTTCTGGATTTTGAACAGTATTTTCTTTCAGATATATCTTTACATAAAAAGTGGCTAAATTTTGATTACTTTTAAAACTGTAGCTATTTTTAAATGACCACTTATAAATCTAACTATTTTTGAATTTCAGCGACATTTAGCTAATTTTCAGTTAGGTGTTCTACTGCAATTAAATGGTCGAATTGAACTTTTGTACTATTTATCATCAGTATATATAGCGTGGGAAACTAGGAAAAATAGAAACGCATTCAAGTATCTAGAATTACACACACACACACACATATATACATATACATATATATATATAAAATAGAAACGCATTCAAGTATCTAGAATTACACACACACACATATATATATATATATATATAAGTGGGTGGGTTATAAGAAAATGAGGTGACATGTCTCTTAGGCCAAGAAACATATTTATCTTTTTTCTCCTTTTTTTGGAATTTTTCATCATTCTTTCAATTTATTTTATAATAAAAATAAAAAATTTATTTTCATAACTCACAACTCTTTATCTTCATAATCTATACTTTTAATAGCCTCAATAACTCGAATCCCTTTCATTTTCATAACGCATACTACCTTAATAATATTCATGGCTCCCATGCTTTTCATATTCATAACCCCCAAATTTTAATTTAAAAATTAAAATACTTTATGGTATCATCTATTTTTTCCTATATAAATTCATAACTTTGTTTCATGAGGCCCCTACCCAAGACTACCGTTTCTATTCTTTACCTGAAATAGTAATTGTGTCATATTTACTGTAGCATTCGATTCATGTTTTAGTTTGACTTGAGGAAGAAGGCTCTTGGATAATGTTCGATATTGCGAGAGGAGGTGTCGACAAGAACACAAAAAATTATACACTGATTTTGCATTTCTATTTCCTTCTATTTTCTTAAGATTAAGCTCTCAAGTTATTTTTTTTCTTCTCTATTTACTTTCTCATGTGTTCTCTTTCACTTTATTTTCTATGAACTTTTGTTTCTCGCAAGTTTGTAATTTCGTTTAGACTCAAATTAATTACTTATGAGTTAGACTTTGTTGGAAGTCTGCTAACTACTAACCAATAACAACTCATTGGGTAAAAGGGATAAATTTTAAACATTCAAATACGCCTTTCACTGGATATTTTGGCAACACTTCTTATTTCTTTTAGCCAGTAAAAAGTGTTAGAGCTAAAAGTCACAAAGCAGACATAGGTTCTTCTTTGCTGAGCCATCGACAAGTTTGTTTCTTGTAAAATAGAAATTATTTTCTACTTCATTTCTACTTGTGATTTTTACAAAGTAAGTAGTTATTTTATTTGTATGATTAGATCATGCATTATATGTACGACAAAATAAAATAAATTATTTGGTTTACTTTGTAACTTTTGATTCTTTTGAAGTATTGTGATAATTATCTTTCTTTTAGAAAGTTATGTTTTGATTTTCAGATTTGAATTGCCTATTATTTGTAAGACACTTTTTTCTAATTTGCTGACATGATTCAAATAATTGAGCAAGTATTCTGAAGTGAAGTACTCTATTCTTCTTGGAATGGAGAATATGAGAGGGAAACTAATGAATAGAAAAGAAAAGGCAAAGATGAAGGCTAAAAAGGGCATAAGGGGAAGGAATAGAAAAAAGAATACGCTGCAATTTTCACATATTTCTTTTGTTTTGTTTTGTTTTATTTTCTTTTCGTTATTAGTTTCTTTACTTTTATTTCATATTTATTTTATTTGAATATGATAAATTTTAGCAAAGCTGATGTTTTACTATCTAATGAAAAATTATCTATTTACATGTCTCTAACACACAATTGTACTTAAAATGTCATGTATTAACCTCTCACTTTCTCCTCATTAATTATAATATATGTAAGTGAAATTTTTTTCTTAAAAATCCTTTCTCTTTTATTTCCTTTTAAAAAGTAAATCAGGAAAAAATGCAGTTACCTAAAATCTAATTCTAATAAAAATGTTAAGTATATGATTTATCAATATGTAGAATTATCTTTCATATCCATATTAATTGTTTTTAAAATCATCTCTCTCATTCACTATATTTCATTATTTTTCTTTTAATTAATTTAGTGATATTTCTTATCATCGTGCGAAACGCAGAAATTTTCACTAATTCCTTAAATAAATTGTGTTTTCCATTTTTCCCAAACTAAAGATAGTATGATTTCAGATTTGCAGTTCCAAAAAAAGCTCCCAATAATTTATTCTTAGTAGGGTGTGAGTAGTTTTTTTAAAATTTTTAACTCCGTTTTTGTGCTAAATATTTTTCTGAGCCATAGTACATCAACTACTTTTTATTTTGGGTACATAATACAACAACTACTTTAACTACTACTACTACTATAATATTATACCCAAACAAATCAACTCACGTACTACTAAATATATATTATTAAAAAAATGGGCAGTCTAATACATAAAGTGTTTCGTATTCACGCAAAATTCGGGAAAGGGTTGCACCCTAAAGGATATATTTAGACAGCCTACCCTAATGCAAAAATTACTAAATACTTTTACGGCTCGAACCCGTGACCTATAGATCACACATATAGGTCATACTACTATTCCCGTTTATAGATTCATGCACCTAAACAAAAGGAATCTAGAAGTTTTTAGAAGTAACATTTTTTCGAGGGATAAGGATAATATCGATATAAACTTTGCATTACTCCACACCCTTCTATCTAGGGTCATGTTCTCGTTTAGCTCAAGCTGCGCCATGTCCAGCCTGATCACCTCTCCCCAAGACTTCCTTTGGCCTACCTCTACCCCTCCTCTCACCTACCATGGCCAACCTTTCACATCTCCTGACTGGGGCATTGATACTTCTCCTCTTAACATGCTCGAACTATCTCAACCTCGCCTTACACATCTTTGTCTCCACAGGGGCCACATTCCTAATTCTATCCAACCTAGTATGCCCACACATCCATCTCAACATTCTTATTTCAGCTACTTTCATCTGTTATACATAAGAGTTTTTGACTGGCCAACACGACTTTCATCCTTATAAGTGTTAGTCTATAAATCAATTGATAGGTTTCAAATACCTTAACTTTATTTTTTGATGATCTAACAAACTTATTGTCAAGACCCAGATAAGGAACCTGATACACACTTGGTATATGACTCAAACATATGACTCAAGCTAGAGAGAGTTGTTGTGACTTCAGAAGATAAAGAATCAACACAGGGAACTGATGACTTTGGGTTCCCCTGGTAACAGTACGAAGTCAATTCTCCACAGCTGGAAAGTTACTTGCCTGCACTGTACACGCAAACAGTACAGTGCAGCAGTCACTTCCCACTTGTACAATTTAGGTGATTACATCATTCAAGTGATCTCATCCAAGTTGTGTTAACATTAATCTTACAACAAAACATCACTTGAACATTTGAGAATTCCTTCAAGCACTCTAAGACATCTGATTATCAAGTATACAATTCTCAAGTGCATCAAGAACAAATGTACATCACTATTACGGACCAGTTTCTATAACAAGTCTTTGTATGTCCTTAGTTGAGTTGTAACTTTGTAATTATTTTTCATTAAAATTCCTACTTTGCTTGTATAAAAGCATTAATTAGGAAACCTTTGTAAACCATAAACTTCAGTGTTTGTATCATGATTAGAGTTAGTCATGTGTTGAAATCCTTGTAATGAGTGTATTGCAAAGTGGCTTGTAATAGGTGTATTACAAGTTAGTGAGGGATTAAGAGTTTAATTCCTAGGTTGCATAGGTTGTAATCTAAAAGATTGCTCATAGTGAAGTTGAAATTCTACAAGTGTGGTCATGATTTTTAATCCCATTGAGCTGGAAATTTTCCACGTAAAATTTTCCTACGTCATTTACTTACTGTTGTGCAAGTATAATATGTGAAAACTAATATAGAATCTGGTCTATATCTATATAGTTTGATGGACTCATATATTATATCAATAAATATATAGGCTGCATGTGAAGTTGTAGGACTATTGTGAAATCCTGGCCATGGATACGATTTAGAATATTTGAAATGATATTTTGTAAGTGTTTGTTTATCATTGACCAATTAATCCAAATAGAACCGGATCCACACACTTTTTTCCAACTTTAACTTTTGTGATGACCCAAAAAGTCATCTTGTGTAAATTTAGAAAAAACTATGTTATGAGGCCCCGAAAGCCTCCGTTAATCTCACCTCGATGTGCGTGCGTAGCTCGGGCGCGTAGCCGGGAAGCCTTTATGTGGAAATGTGTTAACCAGTTGAATTGATGATAATTAATGTAATGAAGTTGCCTTTGGTCAATATTTTTGGTAAACAGACTCGGACCCGTGATTTGACGGTCCCGGAGGGTCCGTAGAAAAATATGGGACATGAGCGTATGCCCGGAATCGAATTCCGAGGTCCCAAGTCCGAGAAATGAATTTTTAAAGAAAATTGTTTTCTGAAAATAATAAAGACTCTTGAAAATGAACTTTGATGTGAAATCTATGTTACCGAGCCTGTATTATGGTTCCGGAGCCCAGAACAGGTTCAAAATGTGTTATGTGAGTTATCTGTAAAATTTGGAAAGGAACGGACTTGGTTTGACGTGTTTCGGATCAAAATTGGAGAATTTAGAAGTTTATGAAGTTTGAGAATATTCTATGGATTTTTTAGTTTAATTCATTGTTTTTATGTTATTTTAGTGGTTTAATTACTCGAATAAGTTCGTAGGATAATTTTGAAGTTGTGTGTATATTTAGTTTTGAGCCCCGAGGGCTCGGGTGAGTTCCAGGCAGGTTTCGGGGTGGAAAAGAGTTGGAAAATCTGGTTTTTGGGGGCTGTTCTGGTGTCTGAGGTTTTTACACTATGCGATCACATAGGTTGCCCCGCGATCGTATCGTGTAGTGTGAGCGGGGATTTCTGTGACTCTATGCGATCGGATAGGGACTTCCGCGATCACGTAGAGTATAGGAGAGCTGGGGAGGGGGCTGGGTATTTTCCCTTCTGCGGTCGCACCAATCGGTCCGCGGTTGCGTGGGTCCACGTCCAGTCTCTCTGCGATCGCGTAAGTATAAGGCCGGTACCCTCCGCGATCTCAGGTCATATGTCGCGATCGCGATAGCCAATTTTGCCCAGTGATTTTTAATGTTCAAAAAACAGAATACCATAGGGGATTTTCATATTTTTCACCATCTCCTTCTTCTCCAAACCCCATAGCCGATTTCCAAGTTGCTCTTCCTCCATAATCACTTAGGTAAGTAATCTTAGCTCTAATTTCTTCCATTTTCTTCATCAATCATTAGATTCTAGGCCTAAAAACATGAATTCAAGGGTAGAAATTGGGCGTTTTGGGTAGAGTTAGGGCTTTTGAAAATTTGGGAATCAACCTCATTTTGGGGTCGGATTTCAAAATAATTTGTATATTCGGGTTCATGGGGGAATGGATTATCGGGTTTTGGTCCGAACCTCGAGTTTAGACCAAGCGGGACCGGGGTCGAATTTTGGTATTTTTGAAAACATTATGGGAAATGTATAATTAGGCTTTGGGATTAAGTTATTGAATTAATATTGATGTTATTAAGTCAATTATGTCTAGATATTATCATTTCAGAGTCGGATTCAAGAGGAAATGTCATGATTGAGGCTTGACTTGCATTCTTCGAGCCGAGGTAAGTGTTTGGCCTAACCTTAGCTTGAGAGAATATGTATAGAGTCTTATTTACTATGTGTAATTCATGCCCAATGTGTAGGTGAGGTGACGGGTACCTATATGTTGTGGTCAAGCATGCCTGTGAGTCGATTTTGATGAGTTGTTTAATGTTCTTTGATATTCTCCATGTTGTGAATTATTGGGAACCTTGAAAGTAGTACCTTGAGGTTACTTCATGACGTAGAAAGTTCTTGATTATGTGTTCGGTTGAGGGTTTACTGTTGATATTATACTTTTGAGTGAGATTGGTTATAGCTGAGTCCCTTGCCGGGACAATAGAATTTTGTTGATTATTTCTGTACATTTGAAATGTCGTATTGTTAAACTTTCATATCAATTGTATACACTCATCATGCACGAGGGAACATTCCATGTCGAGTGAATATTATTTATGCACGAGAGAACATTCCGTGCCGATGATTATTGTTTATGCACGAGGAAACATTCCGTGCCGATGATTATTATTTATGCACGAGGGAAAATTCCGTGCCGATGATTATTATTTATGCATGAAGGAACATTCCATGCCGATTGATTATTATCTATGGGCGAGGAGACATTCTGTGTTGATCGATTATTATTGATGCACGAGGGGACATTCCGTGCCTAGTCATTATTATTTATGCGCGAGGGGACATTCCGTGCCGTGTGATTTTGAAGCTATACACGAGGGGCCATGCCGTGTCTTTTCCTGTCTATTTTACTTGTTTCGAGTTGTCATTTCCTGCTTTTCTTCTACATTCCAGTTAGTACTTGATTCTACTGTTTTAGCCTTTATAGCCCCTCTTATCCCCAACATGTACTTCCCCGTAACAGTATTCTTGTGTATTTTCTACTATACTATTGAACTGCACAGGTACAATTTGTTGTCGTGTCCTAGCCTCGTCACTACTTCGCCGAGGTTAGGCTTGACACTTACTCAGTACATGGGGTCGGTTGTATTGATGCTACACCTGAACTTCTTTATGTTGTGCAGATTACGCAGCCGGACCCAGTGGACCTCGTTAGTGGGAGTATCCTTCAGTCCATTCCAGACGACACCGAGGTAGTTCCGTATGGAGTTCTTGGATCTCGGCGTCCCTGTCTATCTTTCATTCTGTCATATATGTGTTTTCCAGACAGATACATCATTCTATTTTCAAACTGTTGTTTTTAGTCAAAATCTTAGATTGGTTCGTGAGGTTGTGACTCCACTTCTGGGTTTTGTACTTTAAGGGAGTTTCTGCGTTATTAGCTATTGTCATTCAGATTTATGTTAATGCTTCCGCACTTTATCTCTATTATCTAGTCAGTGTTTGTTATTTTCACTTGTTAATAAATCAATTCAGTTAATA
This sequence comes from Nicotiana paniculata, assembly GCA_005239505.1. Taxonomy (NCBI): domain Eukaryota; kingdom Viridiplantae; phylum Streptophyta; class Magnoliopsida; order Solanales; family Solanaceae; genus Nicotiana; species Nicotiana paniculata. Next base: position 16,625 of record ML302010.1, on the reverse strand, counting down.
CGTTGGCTTGCCTAGCGGTTGCAATGTTAGGCGCCGTCATGGCCTGAAGGTGGGATTTCGGGTCGTGACAAGTTGGTATCAGAGCCCTAGGTTGCTTAGGTCTGACAACTCACGGAGTCTGAAGGATCGGTACGGAGACGTCTGTAATTATTCCCAGAGGCTGCAAAGTTAGGAATAACTTCACTTTTCTTCTTTTTTGTCGTGCAATTTGAATTCTAAATGCTAATTGAGTTTTAATTCTATTCTCTCGTAGATGGCGAGAACGCGTTCTTCCTCATCTACCGATCAGCAGCCCGATTCTCCTGTTGCAGCTCCTACGAGGGGCCGAGGCCGTATTAGTGGCCGAGGCAGGGACAGGGCACAACCCAGGGTAGCAACCCCAGTAGAGGACCCTTAGGTAGACTTTGCTGGTGAGGTTCCTACTCAGACAGTTCCAGTTGGACCAGCTCAGGTCCTAGAGGGGTTCATTGCCACCCCGGTGCTTCAGGATGCTCTAGTCCGCTTAGTGGTACTCATGGAGAGTGTGGCTCAGGCCGGTCTTTTTCCTACTGCACTAGCCGTCTCTCACGCGGGGGGAGGGACCCAGACTCCTGCTACTCGCACACCAGAACAGCTAGATCCTCAGTTCCAGACTTCGGTACCTTAGACGATCGGAGTAGCTCAGCGGTGCATTGTGGCCCCGACAGTTGAGGGAGCAGCTATGTCAGCAGATGCTTTATGGAGACTGGATAGATTCACCAAGTTATTCACTACTACGTTTACTGGTGCACCATCAGAGGATCCCCAAGATTATTTGGACAGTTGTCATGAGGTTCTTCGGAACATGGGTATAGTAGAGTCCAATGGAGTTGATTTTTCTACTTTTCGTCTTTCGGGTTCCGCCAAGACTTGGTGGAGAGACTATTGCTTGACCAGGCCAGCTGGGTCTGCCTCATTGACTTGGGCTCAACTCTCCGAGTTATTCATGGGGAAGTTCCTTCCAGTTACTCAGAGGGAGGATCTTCGGAGGCAATTTGAGCACCTCCAACAGGGATCTATGTCTGTCATTCAGTACGAGACCAGGTACATTAGTCTAGCTCGGCATGCCATTATGATATTCCCCACTGATCGTGAGAGAGTGAGAAGGTTTATTGAGGGTTTGGCTCAGCCCATCAGGCTTCAGATGGCCAAGGAGTCAGGTACTGATATTTTGTTCCAGGATGCGGCCAATGTGGCCAGGAGGATTGAGATGATTATGTCACAGGGTGGTGGTCAGGGGGCTACCATGAGGCCCCGTCACTTTGGTCGATTCAGTGGAGCCTCATCTGGGTAGGGGATTCTTTCGGCAGAGGTCATCCTCCCAGACCCTATCAGTCGGCACTTCAGGTAGCTCACATTGCATCGCTAGCTCCTATTGGTGCACCACCAGCACCTATCAGTGCACCACCGCTTCAGAGCTTCCAGGATGGTTATCAGGGTCGACAGGTCCAGTTCCAGAGTCAGCAGCCACATAAGCAGAGGCCTTGTTATTCTTGCAGTGATTTGGGGCATATTTCTAGGTTTTTCCCCCGAGGTTCTGGTGGGTCTCAGTATCATGGATCTCGTACCATGGTTCCTGCATCAGGCGCACCCCTACCCCCTCAGCCAGCTAGGGGTGGCGGTCGGGGTGCCGGAGGTTGAGGTCAGACTCATAGAGGTGGAGGACATGCTACGAGAGGTAGAGGTCAGGCCGCAGTAGGTCAACCCAGAGATTCTAAGGTTTGAGGGGCTCAGCCCTTGTGCTATGCTTTTTCTGCCAGGCCTGATGCTGAGGCTTCTGATGCAGTCATTACAGGTACGATTTCAGTTTGCAACTGAGTGGCTTCGGTGTATTTGATCCGGGTTCTACATTCTCCTATGTGTCTTCATATTTTTCCCCTTATTTGAGTATGCCCCTTGATTCCTTGAGTATTGTTGTGCATGTGTCTACACCGGTGGGTGATTCTATAGTGGTAGATCGGGTCTACAGTGCTTGCTTAGTAGTTATTGGTGGTCTGGAGACTCAGGTTGATCTTTTGCTTCTTGAAATGGTTAACTTCGATGTTATATTGGGGATGGATTGGTTATCCCCATATTATGCTATTCTGGATTGTCATGCCAAGACAGTGACCTTGGCCTTGCCAGGGGTACCTCATTTGGAGTGGAAAGGAACTCCCAGTCATTCTTCTAATAGAGTTATTTCTTATATGAGGGCTCGACGCATGGTCGAGAAGGGTTGTTTGGCCTATCTGGCCTATGTTCGTGATTCTAGCACCGAGGTTCTTTCCCTGGAGTTTGTGCCCGTGGTTCGTGAGTTTCCAGACGTATTCCCTGCTGACCTGCGGGGTATGCCACCCGACAGGGATATTGATTTTTGTATTGAGTTAGCTCAGGGTACCCAGCCTATTTCTACTCCGCCGTATGGCCCCGCCAGAGTTGAAGGAGTTGGAAGATCAGTTGCAGGATTTGTTGGATAAAGGCTTCATTAGGCCTAGTGTTTCTCCTTGGGGTGCTCCAGTATTGTTTGTCAAGAAGAACGATGGCTCGATGAGGATGTGTATTGACTACCGGCAGTTGAATAAGGTTACTATTAAGAATAAGTATCCTTTGCCGAGGATTGTTGATTTATTTGACCAGCTTCAGGGTGCTTAAGTGTTTTCCAAGATTGACTTGAGATCTGGTTACCACCAGCTGAGGATTAGGGCGTCTGATGTCCCTAAAATAGCATTCCGCACTTGTTATTGGAATTATGAGTTCTTGGTGATGTCATTTGGGCTGACAAATTCCCCCACTGCTTTTATGTAGTTGATGCCTCGAGTGTTCAGGCCTTACTTGGACTCGTTTGTTATTGTTTTCATTGATGATATATTGATATACTCCCGTAGCCGTGAGGAGCATGAGCAGCACCTTCGGGTTATCCTCCAAACTTTGAGGGATAGTCAGTTGTATGCAAAATTTTCCAAGTGTGAGTTCTGGTTGAGTTCAGTTGCATTTCTAGGCCATGTAGTATTATCCGAGGGTGTTCAGGTGGATCCCGAGAAGATTTCAGCAGTTAGAGATTGGCCTAGACCCACCTCAGCCACATAGATCCGGAGTTTCTTGGGCTTAGCAGGTTATTATCGCCGGTTTGTGGAGGGCTTTTCATCCATTGCAGCCCGATGACCAGGTTGACTTAGAAGAGTGCTCAGTTCAGGTGGTCTGATGAGTGTGAGGTGAGCTTTCAGAAGCTCAAGACAGCCTTGACCACGACACCAGTCTTAGTTTTGCCCACAGGTTCAAGACCGTATACCGTGTATTGTGATGCTTCACGGGTTGGGCTTGGTGAAGTGTTGATGAAGGATGGCAAGGTTATAGCCTATGCTTCACGTCAGTTGAAGGTTCATGAGAAGATCTATCCAGTTCATGACTTGGAGTTAGCAGCTATTGTGCATGCGTTGAAGAGTTGGAGGCATTATTTGTATGGTGTGCCAAGTGAGGTGTTCACGGATCATACGAGCTTACAGTATTTGTTCAAACAAAGGAGTTGAACATGAGGCAGAGGAGATGGTTAGAGTTGCTGAAGGATTATGATATTACCATTCTTTATCATCCGGGGAAGGCCAATGTGGTGGCCGATGCTTTGAGCCGGAAGTTAGCCAGTATGGGTAGTCTTGCTTATTTATCAGTCGGAGAGCAACCTCTTGCTTTGGATGTTCAGGCTTTAGCCAACCGATTTGTGAGATTGGAGGTTTCTAAGACTGGCAGTGTTTTGGCCCATATCATAGCCTGTTCTTCATTGTATGACCGTATTCGGGCCAGGCAGTATGATGATCGCCATTTATGTGTTCTTAGAGATAAAGTCAGGCACGGAGATGATAAGCAGGTTACGGTTGATGATGAGGCAATTTTGAGGATGCAGGGTCGGATTTGTGTACCTGATGTGGATGGTATTTGCGAGTTGATACTTCATGAGGCACATAGTTCCCGGTATTCTATTCATCCGGGCGCCACAAAGATGTACCAGGACTTGCGGCAGCATTATTTGTGGCAGAGGATGCAGAAGGATATTGTAGCTTATGTAGCTCGGTGCTTGAACTGTCAGCAGGTTAAGTATGAGCACCAGAGACCAGGTGGTTTGATGCAGCAGATTCAGCTTCCCGAGTGGAAGTGGGAGCGTATCACCATGGACTTTGTAGTTGGACTCCCATGGACTCAGAGGATGTTTGATGCAATATGGGTCATTGTGGATAGGCTGACCAAGTCAGTGTACTTCATTCCAGTATCAGTTTCTTATTCAGCAGAGAAGTTGGAAAGGATCTATATGAGAGAGATTGTTAAACTGCATGGTGTGCCCATATCCGTTATATCAGACCGAGGTACTCAGTTTACCTCCCATTTCTGGCGAGTATTTCAGTGTGAGTTGGGCACACAGATTGATTTGAGCACAACTTTTCATCCTCAGACGGACGGGCAGTCCGAGCGTACTATTCAGATTTTGGAGGATATGTTGCGAGCTTGTGTAATTGACTTTGGTGGTTCATGGGACCAGTTCTTGCCTTTAGCTGAGTTTTCCTACAACAACATCTATCAGTCGAGAATTTAGATGGCTCCGTATAAGGCATTTTATGGTAGACGGTGTCGGTCTCCAGTGGGATGGTTTAAGCTGGGAGAGGCTAGATTATTGGGTTCTGAGTTAGTCCAGGATGCCTTGGACAAGGTGAAGATCATTCAGGATAGACTTTGTACAGCTCAGTCCAGGCAGAAGAGTTATGCGGATCGTAAAGCTCGAGTTTGGCATTTATGATAGGCGATCGAGTATTTCTTCGGGTGCCGCCCATGAAGGGCGTGATGCGATTCGGAAAGAAGGGCAAGTTGAGCCCTAGGTATATTTGTCCATTTGAGATTTTGGATAAGGTAGGAGAGGTGGACTACAGACTTGCCTTGTCACCTATTTTGTCAGCCGTGCATCCGGTATTTCACGTATCTATGCTCCGGAGGTATATTGCGGATCCATCTCATGTACTTGACTTCAGTGGTGTCCAGTTGGACAAGGATTTGTCTTATGAGGAGGAGCCGGTAGCCATATTAGACCGGCAGGTGCGACAATTGAGATCGAAGAGTTATCCTTCGGTTCGTGTTCAGTGGAGGGGTCATCCTGTTGAGGCAGCTACTTGGGAGTCCGAGTCCGATATGCGGAGCCGATATCCCCACCTTTTCCCCGATTCAGGTTCCTTCCTAGGTCCGTTCGAAGACGAACGATTGTTTTAGAGGTGGATATTGTCATGACCCAAAAGGTCATCTTGTGTAAATTTAGCAAAAACTGTGTTCCAAGGCCCCGAAAGCCTCCGTTAATCTCACCTCGATGTGCATGCGCAGCCCGGACGCGTAGCCGAAAGACTTTATGTGGAAATGTGTTAACCAGTTGAATTGATGATAATTAATGGAATAAAGTTAAATTTGGTCAAAAATTTTGGTAAACGGACCCGGACCCGTGATTTGACGGTCCTGGAGGGTCCGTAGGAAAATATGGGACCTGAGCGTATGCCCAGAATCGAATTCCGAGGTCTCAAGTCCGAGAAATGAATTTTTAAAGAAAATTGTTTTCTCAAAAATAATAAAGACTCTTGAAAATGAACTTTGATGTGAAATTTGTGTTACCGAGCCCGTATTATGGTTCCGAAGCCCGAAACAGGTTCAATATGTGTTATGTGAGTTATCTGTAAAATTTGGAAAGAAACAAACTTGGTTTGACGTGTTTCAGATCAAAATTGGAGAATTTAGAAGTTTATGAAGTTTAAGAAAATTCTATGGATTTTTGAGTTTAATTCATTGTTTTTGATGTTATTTTAGTGGTTTAATTACTCGAATAAGTTCGTAAGATGATTTTGAAGTCGTGAGTATATTTGGTTTTGAGCCCCGAGGGCTCGGGTGAGTTCTGGGTAGGTGTCGGGGTGCAAAAGAGTTGGAAAATTTAATTTTTGGGGGCTGTTCTGGTGTCTGAGGTTTTTACACTATGTGATCGTGTAGTGTAGTGCGAGGCGGGGTTTTTGTGACTCTATGCGATAACATAGGCACTTCTGCGATCGCGTAGAGTATAGGAGAGCTGGGGAGGGGGCTGTGTGTTTTCCCTTCTGCGGTCGCACCAATCGGTCCGCGATCCCGTGGGTCCACGTCCGGTCTCTCTGCGATCGCAGCGTTCACTTCACGATCGCGTATAAGGCTAGTACTCTCCGTGATCGCAGGGCACATGTCGCGATCGCGATAGCCAATTTCGCCCAGTGATTTTTAATGTTCAAAAACAGAATACCATACGGGATTTTCATATTTTTCACCATCTCCTTCTTCTCCAAACCCCATAGCCGATTTCCAAGCTGCTTTTCCTCCATAACCACTTAGGTAAGTAATATTAGCTCTAATTTCTTCCATTTTCTTCATCAATCATTAGATTCTAGGCCTAAAAACATGAATTCAAGGGTAGAAATTGGGGGTTTTGGGTAGAGTTAGGGATTTTGGAAATATTGGGAATTCAACCTCATTTTGGGGTTGGATTTCAAAACAAATTGTATAATCGGGTTCATGGGGCAATGGGTTATCGGGTTTTGGTCCGAACCTCGAGTTTGGACCAAGCGGGATCGGGGTCGAATTTTTGTATTTTTGGAAGAATTATGGGAAATGTATAATTAGGTTTTGGGATTGAGTTATTGAATTATTATTGATGTTATTAAGTCAATTATGTCTAGATATTATCGTTTCGGAGTCAGATTCAAGAGGAAAGGCCGTGATTGAGACTTGACTTGTATTCTTGTAGCCGAGGTAAGTGTTTGGCCTAACCTTAGCTTGAGGGAATAGGTATAGAATCTTATTTTCTATGTGCAATTCATGTTCAATGTATAGGTGAGGTGACAGGTACCTATATGTTGTGGTCAAGTATGCCCGTGGGTCGATTTTGATGAGTTCTTTAATGTTCTTTGGTATTCTTCGTGTTGTGAGTTAGTGGGAACCTTGAAAGTAGTACCTTGAGTTTACTTCTTGACGTAAAAACTTCTTGATTATGTCTTCGTTTGAGGGTTTACTGTTGATATTATACTTTTGAGTGAGATTGGTTATAGCTGAGTCCCTTACCGGGACAATAGAATTTTGTTGATTATTTCTGTACATTTGAAATGTCGTATTGTTAAACTTTCATATCAATTGTTGCCTTTACACTCATCATGCACGAGGAACATTCCGTGCCGAGTGAATATTATTTATACACGAGGGAACATTCTGTGCCGATGATTATTATTTATGCACGAGGGTTCCGTGCCGATAATTATTATTTATGCACGAGGGAACATTTTGTGCCGATGATTATTATTTATGCACGAAGGAACATTCTGTGCCGATTGATTATTATCTATGCGCGAGGGGATATTCCATGCCGATTGATTATTATTGATGCATGAGGGGACATTCCGCGCCGAGTCATTATTATTTATACGCGAGGGGACATTTCGTGCCATGTGATTTTGAAGTTATACACGAGGGACCATGCCGTGTCTTCTCCTGTCTATTTTACTTGTTTCGAGTTGTCATTTCCTGCTTTACTTCTACATTCCAGTTAGTACTTGATTCTACTGCTTTAGCCATTGTTTCCCATCTTATCCCCAGCATGTTCTTCCCCGTAACGGTATTCTTGTTTATTTCTTCTATACTATTGAATTGCACAGGTACAATTTGTTATCGTGTCCTAGCCTCATCACTACTTCATCGAGGTTAGGCTCGGTACTTACTCAGTACATGGGGTCGGTTGTACTGATGCTACACCTACACTTCTTTATGTTGTGCAGATTACGCAGCCGGACCCAGTGGACCTCGTTAGTGGGAGTGTCCTTCAGTCCATTCTAGACGACACCGAGGTAGTTCCGCATGGCGTTCGTGGATCTCGACGTCCCTGTCTATCTTTCATTCTGTCATATATGTGTTTTCCAGACAGATACATCATTTTATTTTCAAACTGTTGATTTTAATCAAAATCTTAGACTGGTTCGTAAGGTTGTGACTCCACTTCTGGGTCTTGTACTTCAAGGGAATTTCTGCGGTATTAGCTATTGTCATTTAGATTTATGTTAATGCTTTCGCACTTTATCTTTATTATCCAGTCAGTGTTTGCTATTTTCACTTGTTAATAAATCAATTCAGTTAACACGTTGGCTCGCCTAGCGGGTGCAACGTTAGGCGCCATCTCGGCCTGAAGGTGGGATTTTGGGTCGTGACAACTTTGAAATTTTAAGTTTTTCTGATCTCAACCAAATCATATCCAAGTGCCTACTTAAAGTTGCCCAAATTTTACATATATAGACATCTCAACTGAGATATTTTTCTGTTAGACACTCTAACCTCACTTAATATTCACTTGTCATGATCCAAAAATTACAGGTCATGATGGCACCTAACTTGATCTGCTATGTCACGACTCAGAATCTATTAAGGTCATGATGGCGCTGAACACCATCGTCAGGCAAGCCAATCCTTAATTAGTTGAAATACATTCCTGTTTTAACAATTTTGAAATCATTACCTTTCACTTACAAGTTATAATAGCGAATAAAAATTTATCAAATAAATATGACAGGTAAACCATTCCATTTATTAAATTAAATCCCAAACACATCCCAGAATCCGGTGTCACAAGTGCATGAGCAAAATCTGAGAATTTTACAATTACTACAAAGCTTGTCCGAAATACAATTAGACAAGGAAATTAAAAATAAAATAATACAATACGAGGTAGATTCTGTCAGCTGCGGATCGCCTCTAGATAATGCAGTTCGCCTAAGTCTCCAAACCAGCCACATCGCTATGAAGGTACCTGTGCAATAAAAATGCACAGCAAGTGTAGCATGAGTACGAAAATAACGTGTACTCAGTAAGTCGCCCGCCTAACCTTAGAGGTAGTGACGAGAGGATGAATTAGACACTCACTAAGGTCCAACAAATTAATTTAGCACAATATGATATCAACAATAGGCATACGAGGGTGATAAAAGAGTAAGCATTACGGATAACTGTAATTCAAAGAAATACTGAAAGTAAATAAACATTACTGCTTCCTCATTTTTCCCCAAATTTCTTAAATAAACAATTACTTCTTTATTTTCCCCCAAATATCTTGTCACTTCAAAATACATAAAACATTAAAAATTTAGCATGCGCATACGGGATAAGGACAACCGGCCTAAACCATAAAAATAATCATGTATGTGCACTGCCGAGGGTCGAACGGCCCTAACCATAAATGCATCTTTGCCATAAAATAATCATATCTATGCACTGTCGAGGGTCGAACGGCCCTAACCATAAATGCATCTTTGCCATAAAATAATCATATCTATGCACTGTCGAGGGTCGAACGGCCCGAACCATAAGTGTATCTTTCAATCCGACGTGGCGTACGCCCCTATCCCATGAGAGTGGGGGAAATAACACTCCGCTCATGGAATGTAAATTGCGAAGCGGTCACATGCATTCATGCATAATCAACAGTCCACCCCGACTACATCGGTACAACAAAATACTCAAGTAAATGACAAATTTCTCTTTTAAAAATCACAAAAATTAGTATTTAAATCTTTTCTCGAAATTCATTTGCCAAGTTTAATAATATTCAATAATATAACCTTATCCGGAATACAATTATCCGCGGAGGAGTCAATTCTCTTTCTAAGTGATTAAGAAGGTACACTCTAGCCTTCGTAGGAAATAAGTTACAAATTCAATAGCATTATCTATCTAATATTATTGGCAGGATCACATGTACAACTCGTAAGGCATGCTAGTGGATCCTAGACTACCCAGACATGGCATAATAGTAGCTACGCATGGACTCCTGTCACCTCGTGCGTACGTAGCCCCCCCGCAGATAGTAGCACATTACTTAATTAGTTCACCTAGGGGGACAATTCCCCCTCACAAAGTTAGAAAGGATACTTACCTCGCTCTGAAATTCCATAACCGGCTTCCAAGCCCTTCCAGCGACTCCAATGGATGCACAACGCCCCAAAAATACCAAATAACGGGAAAAGCAATGAAAATTCATTCTATTACTCGTAACAAATTTAAATTATATACTTTCCCAACTCCGCTCAGTAAATTGACCAAAATGCCCTCGGGCCCACGTGCCCAGATTCCGAAATTTCTCGAAGATATACCCTACCCATAGTCTTACTGACTCAAATATACAATTTACTCTAAATTCCATGCTCAAATTCGTGGCTAAAACCCAAATACAAATTTCTAGGTTTTCTTCAAGATTTCCCAATTTCCTACTAATTTATATGTCTAATACCATGCATAAACCTTGTATTTAACTTAAAAGCATAAAGATATTACTTACCTAGTAATGCATGATGAAAATCCCTCTTGATGCTCTCCTAAAATCGCCCCATCCATGAGAAATATGAGAAAATGAACCAAGATCCTTATTTTAAAACATTCTGCCCAGGCCGATTTTCGCACATGCGATCCAGTCCTCGCACCTGCGCTTCTGCAGGTGCGCCCAAGAGCCCGCACCTGCGGCTTCCTTCTTCTCCTTCCGAATATGCACCTGCGACCCATTTCCTGCATCTACGCCTTCGTAGGTGCGGAAATTCCATTCCACCTGCGATCCCAGCCAAGCTAGCCCACTTTCGCACCTGCGGCAAAATCCTCGCAGGTGTGGTCACAGTAGACACCAACATGCCCAGCTCCTCTTCCAACTTCAAATTTGATTCGTTAAGCACCCGGAATCCACCCGAGGCCCCCGGGACCCCGTCCAATTATACCAACCTGTTCCAAAACATAGTGCAGACTTGCCCGAGGACTCAAATCACAACAAATAACGCCGAAACGATGAATCGCACCCTAATTCAATCGTTAAGAACTTAGAAATTTCAAACTTCGACATTCGATGCCGAAACCCGTCAAATCACGTCCGATTGACCCCAAAATTTTCACACAAGTCATATTCAACATTACGGACCTGCTCCAACTTCCGGAATCGCATTTCGACCCTGATATCAAAATTTCCACTTCCGGTCGGATTTCTCAAAAACCTTTAAATTTCTATCTTTAGCCAAATGACTTCACAATAACCTACGGACATCCGAATTCACTTCCGATCATGCTCCCAACTCCAGAATCACCATACGGGGCTATTACCAGGCTCGGAATCCCAAACGGACATCAATATAACTGAGATGAACTTCAACCCAGACTTAGGAAATTTCTTCAAAATGCTGACTTCCACAATATACGCCGAAACGCTCCTGGGTTATCCAAAGCCCAATCCGATCATATGCCAAAGTCCGAAATCATCATACGAACCTGCTGGAACCTTCAAATCCTGATTCAGAGGTCGTTTACTCAAAATTCCAATCTTAGTCAATTTCTCTGACTTAAGGCTTCTGAAATGAGAATTTTCTTTCCAATTCGACTCCGAACTTCCCGAATTACAATTCCGACCATACGCACGAGTCATAATACCTGAAATGGAGCTGCTCATGACTTCAAACCGCTGAATGACGTGCTAGATCTCAAAACGACCTGTCGGGTCGTTACATTCTCCCCCACTTAAACCAACGTTCGTCCTTGAACGTGCTAAGAACCGCTCTAGAATTATAGGAAATCACTATTTAACACCTCGAGCACCTGCCCGTGCTACCACAACCCAGTTGGGTACATTAGCTTGATCAAATCTAAAGATTTCTTCTTTTATCTATATAATAAGCTCAGAATCCATTCAAACACCTGAAATTTCTCTGTCAGGCCCAGTTCCAATATGTAAACACCGTATCAACTACCACACAAGGTACCAAAACATGACTGCATACTTTTGTTGAATTTAGCGCCATACACCTCATATTTCATCATCCAATCACGATGATGGTCCCTGAACCTTAATAACCAAAATTCCACGAATATGATGCTCCCAATGTACCTTATGATATATATATATATATATATATATATACATATACATCCTGCTATAATGCTGGCGATACCACCACAACGGAGAAGACGGGTAGAAATTCATAACCAACTGCAGAGTTAACAAATTATTGAATATCTCATCTTGACTAGAATCATCACCTCATTACGAACCAACTGTTAGTAATTTTCCTTCAACGTATTTCACATAATCTTATCGCACTGATCCCTGATCCAATAATCTCGTCTCACCCAGTATGAACTGCTCAGACAACGAATCACCCCAAACATGACCAACAGTCTCACATGACACCACAACGCGCCAATAGGCCATAACTCGAACATGATACATAAAGAAATGACTCAGGAAAAGACTACTCGACTCACGCAACTTATTATGAACTCTTCTCAGAAAATAGAAAGTAAAACACAAGAAAAATAAATATAGGAACCTTAATCATCATCACACTGTTGCCGCGTGCAACCCGATCCAAATAACATATCCGTGACGGCGTGCCACCCGATCCCATCATAAAATTCACATAAGGAAATATACACGGAGCTAAATTGCTCACTATAACACATTACCGGATATCGTCACAAGCACACTAAGTGCATACTACCATCCTGGGGAGACTGATAAGGCCATATGCTACAAAACTCAAGCAAAACTGAGGTGCGATATATATATATATATATATATATATGCACTCTGGATCTAAAGAGCTATCCTGCTCACATAACATCACCATTACGCGGGACCTCAACACATAAGAAATTATCAAGCCGTTTCACAATTCACACGGCACAATCATAATATTACATGAATTTGATGAAGACGGAACAACAGCTGATATTCCAACACCCCTCCTTGAGGAGCACTATACTGAAATGAACACATCTGCCTCACATGAAGTCCATAATCTCGTTTAAATCCATTCATACCCTTCAAGCCGGTTCTGCTCGCAATGAACTAGGCTGATAGCCTTACCTGGATCCATATTAACCCACTTCCTCTCATAATACGCAAGAAGAACCATCATAGCCGGGACAACACCCCACAATCCACAACCATATGAACGGAACGCCTTCCAGGCATAAATCCTCAAATAAGCAATATTGCACTTCCTTATACTTGGTCTAAATCTTCAACCAATCAGGTGACTACATGTCACACTTATACAATCTTCACGTGGTCACGCTCCCACGACCTTCCACGAGGTAACAAGTCTGCACATTCATAACACCAACCACACTAAGGCCGAAAAACACATCAAGAACCCATGACCAGGGTACAAAGCCTCTCTTACCGAATATCGATCTCAGGTGACACTGAAGATAACACCAGCTTACTCTGAACTTCCAAATCACTTGTACTTGCTCATCTGAGCTCATGACATCCTTGTTAACACCGAACCACAATCTCGATTCTTACTCCTAGTTACATACTGCTTACCGCACCTAACATGCCAATATGAGATATCACAAGAATTCCATCATAACTTCTGAAGCACTAATAGGGTGAACACTTCATCATATAGAACCCTTTTACTTAACTCAATTCAAGAGTACCATCTCAACACACGAGTGAATTCTCACAATCACCCAACATGCAAATCCTTAAGTAGTAGTCTATACCACCACAACCCTTCCAAGATCTGCCTACACCTGACAGGCCATAGCACTTGAATGCTCCCACATGAAATCTATTACGACGGCCGACAAGTCCCGCACACACTGGCACAAACCACATGCATAACTTAATCACATCGAAGGAACTGATCACTGCCGTAAATGTGCCATTTCAACCATGGCTAATCAATCTATCTTCTTTTAATCATCTTCAATTGCCTTTGGAATAATAGTAACTTCCTTCAACTCATAGAAAACTCAACCCTCACTCATCCCGAGTGACCTTGATTCACGAGACCATGCTGCCTAAATCCCGCAACCCGTCTCATACCCTCCTAAAAATCTTTCTACAACCCGGAGTTTATTTCTCTCACTCCTCCAATACTATCCTGCACGCCAAAAATAATATAGAGCACTCCAACCATTTTCCCTCTCTCTGAAATTACGCTGCAAAAGCTCAATTCTTAATCATACTGCTGCCCATAATCCTTAAACACCGCGTTCTTAACTTTTGAACTCACTAGGACCGCTATTGAGAGTCACCCACTCCGACTGGCCCCGAATACAATCGACTCCAAGGCTCTTCTAGCACATTAACATCCTCTGAATGAAGTATGCGACTGAGTCACTACCCTTATAGCCTGCCTATGCCTTAAGCATAAATTCTGAATCTTTCAAAGCCTAACCCTGGTCCAACAAGGCCAACTTTTGCACACATTCATCAAATCCCATGCACAATTACAATTTTTACTCCTTTCCCTTAGCTGTAATAACTTTCCATTACGCCGAAAATCTGCAACCCCATGATAACACAATCCTGCAACCCAACTGCAGGTGGTGGGATTCCCCCACTTAGCCCGAAGTTACTCCTTGCACCACTCTAGACCCTGCTGAGATCCTTTCTCCTTTGTTAAAATGATCTTGCTTAACCAATCCGTCCAATTCTTCCAAATTCCCTTGTCCGCATTCCCTAAATACTCAAATTCTCTAGCATCATTCACACATTCTCCCTCCTACCGAATAGCCACTAGAATCCCTCATGGACGTCTATTAAATGCACTACAATATCTTCAAATTCACCGCCACATTGCGTCCTTCTTCATTCCTAACAACTCCTCCCTGTTGTATCCAACCTTCAGCCGAAATAACCCACATTTCAACTTAAGCTCGTAGACCTAATCACCATCCACTAAAACTCTCACACTTTCCCTCAAGATAGGCATATGTCTTACCACTGAACTCCTGTGCTACGCTGCCACTCTCCCACTTGTTAATCTCATTACTTTAAATAACTACCTGATTTTCGTTCCTTACACCTGGACTTTTAGAAGTTTAGCCGCCGCTTGACACTTCTCACATGTCTTCCTTCATCGAATGTCGTCCAATTAAATATCATTCTTTGCAGCTCTTACACCAGTAGATCACCGCAAGCTCAAACTCTCCGAGGATCACCTTTCTCGAGTTGCCTTCTTTAGAAATAACTATTTAGACCTGAACCACCACGCACCACGATCTCTAACAACCGCTTCTCCAATACTACTTCACAACACTCTGAGAAGACCTCCCTTCCAGCCATTCATCACCCCCAACATATGGGCAAGTATTCCACCACCACACTCACATCGCGTGATAACTAATCCCAACCATCATAACAATCTGAGCATAACCTCAAGTCCTCAGAATCACAGCTACTAGCTGAAACAACATATTACTCTTCCGCAGAGCGACGACAATAGCCTCAATCAACTTCGTAAGGAGAAACATCCCGCACCACACCCATAGCACCATTTCAATTCCTCAATTTCCCGATTCATAGCAAGCGCTTCGTGACGCGTAAGATTGAGTAGGAATAAACATAGGCATAATCCTTAAAGGAATCAAATCACACAATGAGGAATCAAGAAGGGAAGTACTCCTAACAACCCTGTAGCCTCTCGAAAATAAGTACAGACATCTCAGTACCGATCCGCAAGACTCTACTAGACTTGCTCATGACTCGTGAGACCTAAGGGAACCTAGTGCTCTGATACCATGTTGTCACGATCCAGAATCTATTAAGGTCGTGATGGCGCCGAACACCATCGTCAGGCAAGCCAATCCTTAATTAGTTGAAATACATTCATGTTTTAACAATTTTGAAATCATTACCTTTCACTTACAAGTTATAATAGCGAATAAAAATTTATCAAATAAATACGACATGTAAACCATTCCATTTATTAAATTAAATTCCAAACACATCCCATAACCCGGTGTCACAAGTGCATGAGCAAAATCTAAGAAATTTACAAATACTACAAAGTTTTTCCGAAATACAATTGGACAAGGAAATTAAAAATAAAATAATACAATACAAGGGAGACTCTGTCAGTTGCGGATCGCCTCTGGACAATGCAGCTCGCCTAAGTTTCCAAACCAGCCACATCGCTATGAAGGTACCTGTGCAATAAAAATGCACAACAAGTGTAGCATGAGTAAGAAAATAACGTGTACTCAGTAAATCGCCCGCATAACCTCAGAGAGGCAGTGACGAGAGGTCGAATTAGACACTCACTAAGGTCCAACAAATTAATTTAGCACAATATGATATCAGTAATAGGCATACGAGAGTAATAAAATAGTAAGCATTACAGATAACTGTAATTCAAATAAATACTGAAAGTAAATAAACAGTTACTATCTCTCATTTTCACCCAAATTTCTTAAATAAACAATTACTTCTTTGTGTTCCCGCAAATATCTTGTCACTTCAATATCCATGAAAACATTTAACAATTTAGCATGCGCATACGGGATAAGGACAACCCGCCTGAGCCATAAAAATAATCATGTTTGTGCACTGCCGAGGGTCGAACGGCCCGAACCATAAGTGCATCTTTGCCATAAAATAATCATATCTATGCACTGCCGAGGGTCGAACGACCCGAACCATAAGTGCATCTTTCAATCCGCCGTGGCGTACGACCTTCTCCCATGAGAGTGAGGGAAATAACACTCCGCTCATGTAACGTAAATTGCGAAGCGGTCACATGCAGTCATGCACAATCAACAGTCCACCCCGACTACATCGG